>JARHVA010005778.1:450000-487500 GCA_037957365.1 Torreya grandis
ATGAATAAACACTAGGTGGTGTGAGGCTTATTTGTGAATGCACATTCAATTAATTATAAATAGGTAACAATAATTCCTTTTATTTCATCATCATTTTAAACCAGATCATATTAAACATTTTAATATGTAAGTATATATGCGATCTACAAGATATTAATTTCATTTATTTATTTATTATCATCTTATTTACAATATTTAGGTTTCAATGGTATAATACCCAAAGTGTTAATATATATTTAACACAACCTTATTAGTTTTTAAAGGATTAGTTCTTAATTTAGCACAAGAAGAAAACATTGCTACTTCTTAATTAATTAATGATGAATCATAAGAATTCAGGGGACGTCTTCATGCATCAATTTTTTATAAACAATTTATTTTAATATAAACACTATTTTATAAATTCACGTGGCATAATCTAATTTTTATATACCCCAAGCATATCATACTAATAAAAATTAATCATCATATACCCCAAGCATATCATACAAAATCACATCTTAGTGAAACTCATTCCCATTAGAAGGTAAAATCATATAAATTTAATTTTATAATTAATCATCATAATCATAACAATCCAATCATAAAGATTACAATTTAGCATAATCAAGTAAAATAATAATTCTTTCAAGAATACACTTTTTTATTATAACACATATCTATACTTATTTAATTATCTTGTAATAATACAATTATATATTTTCTTTAGAAAAAAATATTATATATTATGACTTCCACAATAGAATCATTTCCTACTAATTAAGATGCTACAACATCCTTTCTAATTGCATCAACATATGAATTAAGTAGAGGGGAGAAGATAACTTCATATCCATGTGATTTCATCAAGCATCTATGGCCCTCATCAACCCCAGAGCATAAGAGGTTCCACTAAATACCTAAAATACAAGTATGTTTGTACACATAAGGTAGAACATATAAAAAATATTTTAAGAATAAATATGGCTAAACATCCATTCAAGAATATTCAACACAACTTTAAGCAAGCTAAGAGGAAAACAAAGGGAAAAAGCACATTTCCACATCATTTCCAACAATAAAAAAACTAGTATGAATTAAAATTTTATAATAACATTAAAAAAATTAATGAAAATCATGGTTCAAATTTCACCAAATTATTTCCCAATGTTAACTTTAAATTAAGTAATACAACATGATCCGTTACACACATGTTTTTTAATGAAAATTAGAAATGAATACAACACCTACCTGATTGTATAGAAACCTACCTTCTTTAACTTGGTCATTTTATCTATAAAATACTCTACTTTTATTCAATTATGCATCTCTCTCTTATAGGTAGAAGTGAGAACTAAAATAAAAAGACTATCTACAAAAGGGGAGTACATTTTTATCATTGACTGCCAACCATGGAGGGACATGTGTCCAATCTTGGCCATTTAACTCCTCTCTTCCAATCAACCTCAAAGGCCTATACCTTGATCTGAAGGATTCCTATAATTCCAAAAAAAATTACACACCCCAAGGCACCTATATTTTTAATAATGAAAAAGGAAGAGGATAATACTAAAGTTGTAAAATTTTGGATCATACTGAAAAACATATTTCCACATATCTAGGAAAGGGTGTAAGTCCATATGTAGTGAAATTAGGTGTTATACTTAAAAATCCTATCCTCAAGGTACTAATTTTTTAATTTATAAATTCTTCATGGTTTAATATTAACCTTATGCACATGGAAGTTAGGTGGAAATGATAAGGATTTAGTCCATCACTCCTATATTACATCTAGGTTAGGATTGGTCAATGTGTATTTTTTATAGCATTTTTCCCCCCTTAGTGTTTCAAACATGTCACCTTAACACTCACTTCACCCATCAAAAATTTCACACATGATAAATTAATATAATAATATTGTAATTTTACCTATCTCAAGATACAACCAAATAATTTCATGGAATCTACCAATGGTGTGTATCTCATTCTCTCTCCTTGATTATTCATATATCCATGATTGCATGTTGTAATAAATTTCATGGTTTTAACCACCCTTGGGTATATAAAAATTCAACCATTACATGATGGGTTAGAATTAAATTATTGATAAGTGTACTACCACATAGTTGCATTTCATGTTTAGAGAACTAATATCCAGGCACATATATTAAAATAATATAATAATACTGAACTTGAAAATTAAAACAATTGAACATGATATATCAAATATTTTAACATGTCCATAGCATATCCATATGGAAAAGATAAAATAAAGGATATCAACAATTTCCATCATCCTTAAAAATATCAATTCAACTATTATAGGAGGGGTTAAAAATAACATTTATTTAAAATACATTACCATTTATTTATTCATGGTTACAAAACTAATATCCAAGGGTGCACACATGCACACATATAAACATGATAATGATAAAATAATAATGAGATAATTGTGTAAAAAAAAAATCGTATGATACCAATCATCTGAATATGTTAATAAAAAATCCATATGGTGGAAATAAGATAAATTATATCAACCATGTACACAATCGTCTAAATATATAATGCAACATTCCATAGGGAACTATTGGAAGGAAACCAAAAACATATCTAGTGATTTTTTTGAAACATAACACCCATATTTTTTTACTTGGGACTTCAATCACTATCAACAAGTAAGCTATATATTACAACTTGTATCAGGTTACCCATATGCTAGATCTAACATTTATTATACCCATGACTTCATTCTCTATCAGAAAGTAAAATATGGAATAAAAATAAGAGAAGGATACCCATCTTCTAGAGATAAAATTTTTTCTACCCACACCACCATTCACTATCAAAAAGTAAAATATGAAATAAAAACCATAGAAATATTCCCATTTTCTAGAGCTATCATTTATTCTATTTGGGACTCTTACATGGTCATTGATAAATTAAAGTAGTAAATATAACTCTTAATAGGATACCCATTTTATAGAGATAATAAATGCTCTTCTCATATGCATGGACACCCATTAGCTCATAGGAATATTACATTATGTATATTTACATTTTAAGAATGCAAGAAGAGAATTATCCATTTTCTCCCCTTTGGATCCTAGGAGAAACATGGATTTCCATGACCCTTAATTACTCCCAAGTGTCATATTATTACAACTATTTTTATCATCTGACATGTCATTAGAGTAGAGACTAATGATGCACATTGATGTGATAATGTAACCTCCCATGAAGCATTGCATGAATCATTTAAAATAAGCTAAAATAATCTTATAGTTAGTACTTACACATTTATACATCATATATAACATATCTCATAATCATGTTCAATATCCAAAAAGATGACTAGTCATCGATATTTATCAATCCTTGGTAATCATATCTATATATCAAATATAATCACATTTATGAGAGAGAAAAATTTAGTGTAAGATAGAGAGAGGAAAACTACAATTTTTAATGTAATAAAACAATGCCAAGTATAATTCATTACTACAACCGAAATGCCAGTAAGGTATCTACAACAATTTAACCAAATGAATATCATTAACATGGAAACATACCATGGATAATAGGGTTATGTTATAGATTCTAATAGTATCATGACAATAATGAAAATAAATAATGTCAATTGAAAAAAATATATTGATAATTTATGTTAGTTCAAAAATATGCAGTAATTACTAACATCTATGATTATGATCTCATGACATGACAATATACTTCATATGTACATCAAGGTCCATTAGAATGTAGTATATAATGAATCATGTTCAACTCTTAATATTATTAATATGGATAGATATTATAATCAAAACATGCATAAAGAGAGATAAAATCCATTGTGTAATAAAAAAACTTCTAAGTGTACATCATAACTATAATTAGAATTACTATAGGTATGGAAATATACCTAAATGTTGACGGGTCATCTATAAAAAGGATACTCAAAATGGATGGAGATGACATGTGGATGTATGTTATGACCAACCTATGTAAACCTCCATAATGTTTAACTATCACAAAAAATTATCAAATAATATCAATTTTTGTCTTAAGAGAGGTTAGTTAAATGAATGAATGATTGAATTTTTAAAACATCAAGAATGGAAATCATTGAAACTTCATCTTAAAACTTCAAAAAAAATGGGAAATATTCCCACAAGGAACCTAAAAATATCAAAAATAGGTGGATAAGACAAATGTTGCCATATAAGTTTTTGGTATAGCTAAATTCCAATAATGGGTCATGACATACCCTATCCTTATACATACTTCTTCCTAGACGTGACCATGTGAAGTAATAAAATTGGTATAGAATAAATCACACTCGATGTTGAGTTAAACTAACTTGCATCATCAAATAAAATATATTTTTAATTTAAATAAATTTCAAAATAGAAGCAATAAATATAAAATTACTTAATCACATGAGATGAAGGCTCCCTTCATGTGATACAAAAATGTGGTTTAAGGCACAAGAGACTAGGAATTTCTAAGGAGCCTTGCAAAACACCCTAAATGAACCCATCCATTTCTCACTAATGAAATAGAGGTTTAGTATTCACTAAAGAAAGGAGGATATTTTGAATATTTGGTCCTCAAAAATAAATTACTACAACATGTTTAGAAGATTGAAAGGTTAGTGGTCAGTCTCTTGAAGCACCATAGTTAACCACTTCAAAATGATCCAAAGGTTTCTTTATAAAAATATGTAAATGATTTATGTTGCTTTCACAACATGCCATAATTTCACATTGATAAATAATGGTAACCTTTTTATCTTTTCAAACCTGGTTTTATATTTAAATACTATTTTTCTAAGTGCTTTTGGTGCGTAGTGTAGTTTTTATTTATTACCCCTATGCATTTTTCAAACACAGTCTCATACCATTAAACGATGTCAAATTATTAAAAAAAAAATACATGATGATTGCTAGAAAATGCTCCTAGTTTTTACCAGAGCATGCTAATTATGGGGATAAGTTATGAAAAATGATAAAAGGAATTTGAAAAAATATTTAATCAATAATTTGAATCCATAATCAAGGTTTATCATAGAGAATTACACTGGTTTCAAAGTTTAACGCACAATGGAAACTAATTACATATAGATAAATTGATGCATCAAAGTAATATAATGAAGGAAATGGTCATCACAACATAAGAAACTTTGGGATTATAATAAAAAAGAAACTAAATTCTTAAAATTCATATTAAAAGATCTAATACTAGGGATAACAACAAGAAAAACCTTATATATTGATGTCTAATTCTGTCAATACTTTGTGTGGAATTTTCTAAGAATAACATTCACCATTCTATTACTCACATACATGTCAAAATCAAGATAATAATCAACCATTTTATTACATTCATTACAAATAATTATAGGTATTAATTCCTATGGTTATAACTTTCAGATTTACCATGCTACAAATAGATCTCCATATCACATTTGGTGGAATATTAACCAACATGGAGATTCACATAAAAACTTCTAACAACCTGTAAATAGAATATGGCTAGAATTACCATAGGATGTTCTTGTACATAAAACCTATTTCAAATTTACCTTTTACCAATAACACACTCCTTGACTTAAAAGGTTGTCTTATCTTGAGGAAAAATTACAAAGGGAAATAGTCCAAATACTAAGAAAGGAGTCAAAAGATACAAGTTCATAGGATAGATAGACTTTGATCAAGTTGTCGATAAACTAGTTTTCACCCGTTGCACACTATGTGGCCACTCTTTTGGGTTTTCAACTAAATATCATACTATTATACCACCCTTTAGGATTTTCAATAGACTATCTCTACGTAGTACTAGACAAACTTCTAAATACAAAAAAATTGACCAAAATTGAAAAATTACTATACTTATGCAAGCATCAGTTGGCTAGTATAGGTATCTTCCTTCATTAGAGAATATGTCATAGTTGACTAGGTGGACTGATATGAGTTTCATCTACAAGTGGTGAAATTATTACATCGATAAGATCTAAATCATCCTTGTATGATTTCCAATTAAGTATAACTTATTGAGCACTACACAAAAGACCATGAAAGGGAACTTGATTTGCCATCAACTAGTGAATATTAGTGTCAACTATCTCAATCAAAATAGAGTTCACCATGTGGACTTTGGTGGTGATTTCACCATGGAGATGAATTGGCTTGTCAACATGTCATTGTACCTGCACATCAATGAAAGCATTACATAGCATCTGGTTCTTCAATCTCTACATATTTTTCATGATAGTATCCCTTAAAATAAGGGAGGTATATAGTGTAGTATCTATGGTAGAAAGAGTGGAATTTAGTGTTGTGAGAGTAGCATGTGTAAAGGTAATTGTGGAAAATTTAGGCTATGTATTGGTCCAAATTGTATCTAACTATTTATTTCAATTGAGAAGTTAAAGGGTAATGTGCATATCCTATGTGTAAGTAGTGTTTATAGTGGTTTGGTACTTGGATAGAAAATCATATAAGACCTAAATTTTAGATTTGATGGATTTCCCCTTCTATATGATGCTTTATTCATTCAAATTCTACCATTTGGTGGTGAGCTTGTTGAGAAGAAGAAAAAGTTGGTCCTTGTTTAGGAGAGAAAAATCCATAATTAGATGAGTGTATAGGATTGGAGAGGAATCCTTGATAGTCTTCCTTGCAATGTGCAGCGATTCTATGATGTTAAAATCGATATCTTCAAGCTCTTTAACCTATTGCTCCAATGTAACTACCTTTTTTGTGAAATGGACTCTTAGAATGCAGTGGCACCTTTAATCTGATTTAACAATGGTAGTTCATAAACATCTAAGGATGATTCAATAGTGGAAAGAGTCAAGGTAAGGTATGCAATAGATGTACTTGTAGTTTTTATACATAATGGAGTAAAGGGTAGAGAAAAAATAGTGTGACATGTAGAATTATATGGCACATCCCATAGCCAAATGTTAGACCAAGCTTGAGGAAGTACTATCATCTTGTGAGACAACCAAGGTGTCTCACTTCTATGGTTGGAATGGCTTATAAGATGGATTCATGTTAGTGGAACTTGATGCAATTGTTACAAATTAGGCCTTTGTAGTAGTTATTTGGGCTTCCTCAACACTCTTCTTCTTAGCATCCATTTATTCCTTCTTGACATCATCATCTTACACCTTCTTGGCCTCTTTTGTCTGTGCTTTTTTATGTGCATCTTCTTTTACCCTTTTATTAGCCTCTACTACCTACACCTAATGTTGTTGTTCTTAGTCCTCAGCCTAATTTTTCACTTGATATTGAGTAATATGTTTCTTCTTCATCTCCTCAATTACTTCATTCTATTGGCACTCCACTTACAATTTAACATCCTTATGTTTTTATCAGTAGCATGTTGTTATTTTTGAGCTTTTTTGGTAGTTGTAGCTTCATGTTACAATTTTTTCTTGTCTTCATCCACTTTTTTTTGTCAGAGTGCCTTAACATACTTGACTTGTTTGAGATTCACTTCTTCATTATATTTAGACTCAACATTAGCCTTACACTTTTATTCTTGGTGCATGTGACACTCAACTCCTCTCCATGTTTCCTTATGTGTGGCTTATTGTTCATCTAGTGAAAGTGTCCAGTGTGACTTCTTCTATGTCACTCATGACCTCCTTACATTTGGAAAGAGAATATCTAAGGATATTTTTTTGTAATTATACCTAAAAAATGTGCCCTTTACAAACTAGGGATTTTATGGGTTTTAGTGGTGGAACTTATTGCATGTATTATTATTACATTGCAGGATCTCTAATAATGTGCATAGGAACAAGTGAGGTTTCAACCCTAGAATTTTGATGGATAAATGGAGTATGCCTATGCTATAATATTGGTACTATGGGACTAGTTTCAATGGATACTAACTATGATGGACTCACAATGGATTTTTATGCCTCAAAGATTTGGTAAATTTACTATTATTTGGCTTCTTCATCCACTGTATCAATGATGATAGAAGCCAGACATGAAGGTAAATCTATCCAAAGTTTTTTGGTCACTTTTTTTTGAACTTGTATTATGTGCACTACTTTCCATAATAAATACTCTTTTTCATCATCCTTCTCATAAAGGTATCTGACCATATCAGTGATCATCACCCTGTACACTTTCATCTCATCAGTGCATAAATGTGTTAAGTCATAGAGCTTAGTGAGTTTAGGAATGCTTAGGTAATCCAACCATGTGATATGGTTTTGAGTCTTATTACTTAGAGGAGATAGAGATATTATACTTTAAAGCACCTTTTACTTCTTAAAATCTTTGATTAAAGAAACTATAATTAAAGGTTGCATAGTTGTAGTCATAAGATTTGAATTAGATGATGGCACTATCTGCAATGGGGTGGCTCTCATTGATTTGATTTCATTATAATTATCCACCTTATTTTTCACCATCTACATGTTGATAAAGCATGGGACAGGTAGACCTACAACTTTGGGTAGCTCATAGACTTGAATAGTAATGCCCTTTAGTAACTTAGTGATAATTGCATGTTATCCCATGTATTACATTATGCTAGATGATTTGCATGTGTTTTATATAATAAACTCAACCAAATCATCCCACCAAGTGGTGAACTTGGATTTATGTCTAAAGTATATGCTCTTGTGGGTCTAGGTGAGATTCTCAAATTGGAAATCCAGCTAGTAGTCAACATTGGAGTGAACTTTGCCCTTAGGAGACTTCTAGTGTGTAAACACCAATAACAATACAAAAAATTGGTACTGGAAGGTTTGTTTGATAGTCACTAAGACTTTTTCGATATTTGAAGGGAGTTATCTAACCAAGAATTCTAATTAGTTTAGTTCCTTATTTTGTTGTATCATTTGATGGGCAATGTTGATGACCCATTTTGTATCTTGTTTGACATCCTTAGTTATCTCCCCAAATATGTGAGAAATGCATTCGACCAAAATACACTTTAACACAACTTCAATATGTTCTAATGGAATTATTATGAAACTACAAGAGTAATTGTCCCAAATCTCCAGAAGAATGGGTGGTGTTCACAATTTTAGTGTGCAATGGATCTCCCTCTTGAAAGTAATCCTATTGCCCTATCCATCATAGTTGTATGAATGTGGATGGTTATGTCTTGATAAAGATAAATCTTTCCCTAGTTGTGTTCACCTAATAAAACTTCCATTAGATCATTGAGCTGCCCAAAAGTGGGTAAGTGGATCAACTACTCCACATCTATATTACAAATCCTATGTGGTTACACTAATGTGACTGGTTTCACTCCTTCAACTGTGTCTAGGATAAACATGTGTAGCTCTAAATTATGTAAAAAATCATAACCATCTGGATCTATGAATTATGTTTGGTGTAATGCCACATGGATTCCCATATCTATATTTTATGCTTCTATAAACCCTTTGATGAGTTGGGAATGATCAAACTCAACCATTGCACATCTCTCACTCTAAAACAAATATGTGGAAGTTACAAAGTATAGATTAGGAATCACCTAAAATTTGGACAATATTTTAATATGATTAAAAATAAACAAGAATTGAGTTTCCTCAGTGCTTGATTTATAACATCTCACTCTACCTTTGACATTTTACTATCTTGATGAATTATGTTGTCACTCAATCCTTCACATGCGATATTTTAACAGAGTAGATTCATCCCACTGATGTGGAATTCATTTGGTTGATGTGATATTCAATTATGAAAGTGGTTTATGCTTGTTAACCTATCACATTAACAAGGCTTTGGCTATACATTACTCATTTTATTTCTAACATAGACCCATCACTTTTCAAAGATATTTATCAATCTCCCACCCCATACCTATTCACTAAATGTAATGGCTTGATAGTAAAACTACACTACCTACTCCAGATTCAGATTCAAATGTCTTTCCAAGACTTAATTGATGTTCATACACTATACTAATTTGGGCACCTTTTCTATTTTTATCCATAGTAATGAAACCTTCAAAATTTTCATGGATTCTCCCAATCACAAACTATACACACAATTACATATACCCACACATGATGAAATGAACATGAAAAACATAAACTATCCCAAAAAAACACTTTACAATCCTAACTATGATCTATTTGGTGAGACATAGTACCTTTATTCCATTTTGTTCTAAATTAATGGAATTAGGACTTCAACCTACAGCAATTTACCTGCCCAATTAAGACATTTATTTGTAAATCTCATAAGACCATGATTATAGGCTACGAAACTTTATGGATGGTGTCATTATTCTTCCACCAGATGTTAATATTTCTAGAGAAATATATAAACTTACTATCATAGAAAAGAGTAAATTGATTTACATAAAATTCCTTTGTTTATAGGTTTGTATCATGTTATGAATTTTGGCTAAATTTATTTATCTTATTGGCCCATATTTTTTTGCATCTTGCTTCATCCATGTAATTCAAGTCCAACAACATGTGAGTCATTTAATCTTGATCACCCATTTATAACACATGAGTGACCTATATACTATGAAGTACATATTCCATGGGCATCACAGCTTTAAGCCCATACACTAGATAAAATAGCGTAAACCTTATCACATGTTTATAATGTGTGAAATAAGCCCATAAAACTACTTGAAGTCTAACCTCCCAATCATATCACTTCACATTGCATATTTTAGTGAGCATCTTATTGATCACCTTGTTCATAGCTTCAGATTGGCCATTTGCTTGTGTAGATGATAAGCAGTGTTTTTATGATGTGATATCAAAAAATTATCTATGAGGGTCTTTATAGTCTCATTCAGAAAATGAGTTCCTCTATAAGTTATTAATTTAAGAGGACAAATGAACCTATTAATGATATTTTTGTATAGGAACTTAGTTGTGTCCTTTGCATTGTAACTTTGAGTCACAAAATCATCTACCCATTTGGTAAACTAATACATTATAGTAATTATATACCTTGCCTTACTACATTTACTTGGGGGATTGATTGGCCCTATAAATTCAATGTCCCACTACTCAAAAGGTTGATGTCCTAACATGGGATGTAAAGATATCTCATCTCACTGGTGTGGTTTACCCATCCTTTGACATACATCACATTATTGTGAAACTCTCTATATATCTTAAAATAGATAGGGCCACTAAACACCACTCTGTAAAATATTCCTTGTAGTTGCATCTCCTACTAAGTGGCCTCCTACGATGTCTTAATATACATCATCTATGATTTACACACTCTCATGCTCTATTACCACTCTATGTAGTACTTCATATTTACCTAAGTAATATAAAAATACATTAATAAGATATACACAATAGATCTAATGATCAGATGTTTTCTATCTCTTGTTGTATAGTGTTTTGGGAATGTTCCCTATTTAATAAACTATGCGCTATCCTTTAGTTGTTCTGAAATCATAGTCACCTTGAATAGGTATGCATCTATTGACTCATCTTAGAGTTCCTCAAGTTCCTTGCCACTAGTCAACTGGTTGAGATGGTCTAGACCAACATTATCTCATCCTAGTTTGATGTTAATCCATAATTAAAATTATTAGAAAACCATTATCTAATATGATATTCATCTACCCAATAATAACTTTTTCATGAAGTGTCATAGAGCTTGATGATCAATGAAAAATTTGAATGGTGTGGACAACAAGTAGTTCCTAAACTTCTATAGTGCAAAAACCATCACTAAGGCTTTCCACTTAATTTTCATATAATTCTTATTTATATTCAATAATTTTATACTTGAAAAGTGGATTAGATGATCTAATCCTCCTTATCCTAGCTATGTGAGTACTACTCCAATTGTAATCCATGAAGTGTCTACATGGACATGAAAAGGTTTACTCCAATCTAAGAAAACTAAGATCGAAATAGTCACTAGTCATTACTTTAAATCAATAAATGTGACCTAATAGTTCTCTATCTATACAAACTAGACTCCTTTTAATAGTAGCTTCTTCAAGAGGGATGATATAGTGGCATTACCCTTGATGAATTTTTGGTAGTAATCAATGTGTCCCAAAAAAGATCACACTTCTTTTGAAGTCTTGGGTGATGGCATACTCATAATGACTGTGATCTCACCCTAGTCTACTAGGATTCCTTTACTACACACTACATGACCTAATGAAACACCAAAAGGTGTGAAAAAGAGATATTTCTTCAAATTTAACACTATTCATAGTGATCTACATCTCTCTAACATTAATTTAAGTTTTGATAAAATTTCTCTGAACAAAGAAAAGACTGCATAGTCATCCAAGTATACTTATAGGAAATCATGGATGGCATCCTTGAACATAGTCAACATAGCTCTAAAGAACAATATAGGTGCATTTTTGAGTTTATATGTAAATTGAACTTATAAATGAATGAATCCCATTCTATTATGAATTCATTCTTTGTCCTATCCTCTTCTATGATGGGTATCTGATGGTAACCACTAAATCCATCTATGAATGAGAACACTTCATGCCCTATGATAGCCTCTAAAACTTCATCCATGAATGGAATGGGAAATAGGTTAAAGCATAATTGATTATTTTATAGTCTCCATAAATGCATATCTCCCTAGTCTTCTTTAGTTATACTACCATGGGGCTAACCTAGTCTAGTTTCTTGATTGAGAAGATAATACATGCTTCCAATATGTAATTGAGTTTAGATTTCACTTTCATCTTCATGTTTGGGTTCATCCCATATGTTCTTTTCTTGATTGGTCATGCACACTCTTTTAACTCTACGTGCATCTCCCCAAATAAGTATCAACACCTTTTATTTCTATAAAGGTTGTAAGAAAGACATCCTTATAATCTCAGAGTAATTACAAAACCTCAAATATATCTTCCTACATATAATAGTCTCTGGCATGCACCATTTTAGGTCCATCTTCTAAGATAATATTTTCTATACATTATTTTAATGTCTCCTTGTACATATTTCATTCTTATTTAGGAATGAAATAGTAGAGTATCCATTCTCCTTCATGTTTTGAGAACTATATATGTCATAGCATTTCCTCCTCTATTTCCTCTATGACTAGTTCTAGTAAAGGCTCTAACTCTCTCTATGGTTCAAATAGATCCCCTATATCAATGTAATCCTCATTTTTCATCCTAGAATATTTCTCATACTCCTCTTATATCCTATGGTAGGGCTGAATCCATGGTTGGGCCTCTCCTAGGCTAATTTTCTAAATCTTTAGGTTGTGAGTTGGGTTTTTCACTATCACTTCATATGAACTAGGTTCCCATGATGCTATAAATCTTAAACTTGAGTATGGCATAAACAAGTTTTCATTTTGTGTAAAGAGACTTGTACCTAAGGATTGTCACTTTCAAAAATAAATGTTTGAATGAAATCAGCTTGGATCTAGGCCTAATGATTTGTTTATCTTTGTTTGCCTTGATGGATGTACCATGTTGTAGGGAAAACACCCAAGGTATAGATAAAACTATGTGTCCAAAAGTTAAGATAAATAACTTATGACATCCATACCTCAATACACCCATACAAATGTAATATTGTGCATTTTCCCTCCTTATAAATAGGATAATCTCTTTTTATAGTCTCAGGAAATTAGAATCAAGCTATGAGTAGCACACACACTTCTTCCCATGTTAATTATGCCTCCATATGGATGGCCCACTAGCTCACATCAATGTCCTTCATCACATAGTCAAGAGTGTCAACCCTCTAGGTCTCATCTAGTACATGTTATTAAAATATTGTGATGAATTCACCAACATACTCCATGGAAAAATAATGGGGTATTTTTCACTCAATCACAAATACCATTCAAAATAGTTGTAGCTCATGATCTCCTTTCACCTAGTTGAGTATATGGGTGTCTGAGTCTTTACTAATTTAAGAATATCTATCACATGGAAGAATACCCTCTAGATTGGGTTTTATGTAATCCTACTTAGTACAACGCATTTTATATATAACATCTATATCAAGTTGTGTTATATATCTTGTAGTCATTGATTTCATATCCTCTTCAACCTTATGTGAGATCTCCATGGTTTTTAACCCCATATTATCCAAAAGTCATTCTATGTTGAGAATCTAAGTCTGCTAAATAGTATCATTATAGAAAAAACCTGGATTGATAATAAATCCGTCTACCTATCTTTGATTGCAACCTTTATCCAACTAGCATTGGAACTAGCATAAGGTGAGTCTAATTCCTTTGGAATGATATAAGGCCTAGACTCAATCTTATTCAGAAGAATGACAATAATCTTATCATCTTGATGAGACTCTAATTGATTCATGACTATGTTAATATTTATACACCCATCATATGCCCATTTATTACCTATTAGAGTAGGGTAGTGAGTGTCATTTATATTCATATCAATCATTTTGAAATAACCTCATAGGTTGAGTTTTGTGACTTTGATTTCTATATCCTTTATGTAACTAATAGGTTCAACCCTTCTATAGTTTACAAGGCTGAGTGTGACAAGACTATAACTTAACACCGGTCTTCCCAAAGCTTCCCATGTGGATTTGGGGATCATATTTATGTTTATTCAAAAACTATATACAACATTGGGTATGCCATACCCAACTAGTTATATATCTATCCTTACATCAATGTCTCAAGGTTTCTCAGTCTTTACAAATGAAACCAACTTATCTATCTAATGCATGCCTTTCTATGCACATTTTAGTAGAATATGGAGTAGGTTCATGATTTTTTAGGAGATATTCTCATTCCATAACATATTAGGGATTTTCATCAAATCAGTTAGCACAATGACAACCCCATCTTGTCTTAGTATATGTATTATCTACCCATACATCTGAGCCTCAAGAGTGTCATCATCCCCTTCATTTTTCCCTTATTGTTGGATTGTCTTCAAAATATGTGAAACTTCCTACATCAAGCCCTTTTTATTAGTAGGTTTAGAGTATCTATCTGGTTGTGCCTTTTTAAAACCCAAGTTTTTAGGCATTTCTAATGGAGGTAACCCTTGTTCTACATGGTGTTGTCTAATTGTTTCCTGTAATGTGGCATCCTCCCTTAATTTCACATGGATCATATTAACATTTCAATAGGTCTCTACCTTTGTTATCTTTCTAATATTAGATAATATTGTATATTATGTTGATGTTACCCTACGGTATGTGTAGCAAGGTTGTCTCTAAGGATTTATAAGATAATTTCTTTGCACATAGTTTAGCTCTCCATAGAGATAATAATGAATGGGTGGCCTATGACCATTGTTTCTTTGGCCTCCCTATGCACCACCTCTGTATCCTCATTTGTTTGCCTAAAATCCCAATCCACCTTGGTGGTGTTATTTCCTAAAATTTATAGTATTTTGGGATGTATTCCATCATTGATGTTGTGGATATTCATTAAATCCATCCACTTGTGACTGTGATGGGTTTAGGGCCCATTTTGATTATTGTACTTAAGGAATCATAGGATTCCATGAAGCTTGATATGGATATGTTGTAGTTGGTCTTGGAAAGTTTTGTGAGGTGATATTTGAGTTCTACATAAGAGGTATGGGACCTACCAGTGTCTGAGGTTGTTAATGTGCTTTAGGAACCAAAGGCATCACCAAGAGATTCTGACCTGGTATGATGCTCCTTGAGTTAAGATTAGACTATGGTGCTATTATGACTTTCTATGAAACAACCATGCATAAGTTCTTAGTTATATCCTCCTTCAATTCTTAAGAGTGTACAGTAATCCTTGTCATCATGTGTAGGTGATTTGCTTTACAATACATGTTCTAGGGAGTCTTTATGCATTGTTTTAAAAGATGGAACTACAAGGTTACTATAGATATGGAATCCAAAGTTAGTTACATCAAGCATTATTCAAGAAAACTTAATTAAATGTATAAAAACATAACTAGCTAAGACAACTCCTTGGATATATTTTGAAAATGAAAATTAAGAGCTATTGAAAGAAAGCACATATATAATACCTTCCCAAGAACATCCCATCACGCAAATGCAACTCAAAACATGATTTTCCCCTTGATTTGGTGTTCAAGTCTTTATCAATGATGTAAGTAAAATCTCTTTCATCACCTCTTGTGTACCAATGAGACTAGGCTCATAATATTTGAATCAATGTTATGCCTATCTTGAAGTTATCCTATTGTAGATTAATCATAATAAACAACACACAAATAAGACTTGTGGAGATAGTTAAACATAATAATTTTATACAAATGAAGCTTTAAAATGGTGGTCTTGGCCCTCCTATGTATACATTTTTTAATTTGATTAGAATCAACCATGGTCATCCATCTTGAGATCAAGATGTGTAGCCATGAATTAAACCATAAATACCCTCATAAATATTTGGAAGGAAGGGGAATTAGAGAGGTATGGGAGGCCTTAAACCTAATATTTGTTGAATTTATGGCTTATGTATGCCACCCCATAAATGATACCATTTTATGATGTAGATAATAGGAATCAATTTCCAATTAAAATATATTGAATAACTTCCATTGATATAACACTTAAGCACTTGATTTGGATTAATTTGCTTAAGTGAGATTAATCAAATTCTATGTAATTCTTTGGAAATTGGTTGCACACTATTAATCAAACTAGTCAGAATGTCATATTACTAGGTCATAATTTGATTGGAGTGGAATTAAAAGAAGATGTTAATTGCATACAAACCAATATCCCATTTAGGATGTTGTCCACACAAAATAATACCTGTACATGTTATGTGCTTCTAAATTAGAATAATTCAGTCATTTAGAGGGTCAAATTGTGTTTTCATCATTTTGACTCAAAATTATTTGAGAAAAGTTAATAATCACATAAAATGTATTGCCCCATTTAAGGATACATTAGCCTAAATTAGAACTTGTCTATGACAAGATCGAACTATTTAGCACATTTAAGTGATTTTGGCCCAAATTGTACATTTTCACAAATTTCAAGTAAGATTAAAAATTTTAACATAATGATGTTAGGGATTTGATGTCTACATTTTGCCCCTATTTGATAAGGCATAGTAAGACATTCAACTGAAGTAATGTCTTTTCAAAGAAAAGAGTTGTCAATAATAAATTGGAAGGAAATGACCCATGGTGCCCCCTCAAGAGGACATACTAGGATGAAAGAGAAGGATGGACTCTTGAAAAGATAGATAAAAGTGAGATTAATATATGGGATAGATTAAATCCATATGAGCTAATGCTTGCACTCAATGATTCTCAATTATCTAAATATAATTAGAATATAATGGGCCCCAAGGATGGGGGGAAGGGTAAGGATACAATCTAAAAATATAAGTGACACAATTTGAACACATCCAAATCTAGGGTTCAAGCTATGTGCTCAGGTAATGATCAATCCCAAGACAAGTTTCACACTAAAACATTTCTAGAATGAGGCCAAAAGTCTATAGAGATTAGAATTATAAGAAATAGGAAAATGCTGCTCTAGAGTAGATTTGATTGATTGAGAAAGTAATTTTTCCCTTGGAGGGATGATTTTGATCACTGATAATTTATTGTGTCCTAGTAAGGCTGATTTAGATTTGTGACTAGTTCAAATATTCTACCGTAATAGGGCAAATTGGCAAGCATAGTTCAAGTATATAAACTAACACATAGATTAAATATGAGTGTGAATAAACATAGAGGTGATGGCCTAATGTCTGAAATAATGATAAAAAACTAGGCATATGAGAATGCACAATGTGATGAATGAGATGAATAGAAGAATAAAGATTGTCAAGCTAACCCAAGATACATCATGTATCCAAGCATTGTCTACATAGTCCAAATGGACCTCAATCTAATATAGTTCACCTAGAAGATGGGATAAAATGGAATGAGGAATGAAGCATATAATAAATTCCATTTTTCAATTAGACTCATAATGTATGCTAAGAGATACACATCTTGCATAGAGTCTAGTGCGAGATAAACCATTGGTGTCTAGTTTTATTGGTGCACTTAAGAGCTGATCTTTGGAGTTGTATCGATTTTGAGACTTGGATCCAAATAAATTGGTGATTAATATAACAAAATGAAATTATGCATCATAAGTATGATTAAATTATAATGACATTGTATTTCAATTGTGATGAGCTGACTCAGATGTGAATATTTATTGTTGACCAATTCTGACTTTTAGGTCAAAATAGGGCACCCCTAGTTTAAAAAATTTACTTTTAAGAATTTAAAAGGGTGTAATATGTTTTTATAAGGTGTATCATAGTTAAATTAATGTCATTTCATGTTATGATACCTTTTTCTATTAATTCCCTAGGTCTATTTATCATTTTTGGGTCATTTAGAGGTCATTTTAAGTGCATTTAATATTTATTATGGGTTTTTAGGAATTTTTTAAAGTTAAAAATGTTGGTTTAATCCCTCATGTGCCCTTATAAATCTTTAGGAAGCTGAAATAACTCAATAAATGGTAGGTAGTTCAAAAAAGGGTAGTTTTCTTGACCAAAGAGTGAGAAAAAAACTTGTATAGCTCCTTGGGAAGTGTGCCACTTGGAAAACGTGGTGGTGTGAATATTCACCTTATCATAGGTCATTTTAACATTTTTATTTAATAAATTTCATAAAAAAATGCATATGCAACTCATTTTTTCTCCCTTTTCCTCTTGGCATACAAAGGAAGGTCAACTTCAAGCACTTGGTACATAAGGTATAGGTAGAATTGGAAGGAGTGCTTCTACAGGTGGATTTTAATCTAAGTTTAATTAATTTTAATAATATTATTTTTTGTTTTGTTTCCTCTTCCTTTATGAACAATTATTAACAATCTAGGTAACCTTTTGTAGAATTATATCCAAGAGGGGCAGAATCATGCATCTATTTTTAGTTTTCAATGATCCTTGGAGCTAAGTGATATAGATAAGGTGTTTTTTAAGTTTTAATAAGTACCTATTAATGATTTTTACAATGTATAACACTTCATCTCTTTGTCCTTGAAGGAGTTTACAAAAGGTTCTAATTTCATGAGAGTTCTAAAATTGAGTACAAGTTTTGTGTTTCAAACATCCAAGGAGATCCATGATGGTAATAATATGTTTTATTTTCATGCATAAGTATTTATTTCATGTTTTCATCTGGTGGTAAGTTCAACTAGTATCCTTCCAAGGTTAATTTTCTCACCTTTACCATTGTTTTCTATCCTACCAACTTCAATCAAGTTTGTTCCTATTTCAAGGGAAGTGTACATAGGTGAGAGAGATTTAAAAACATGGTGGATTCCATTTGAATTTTTATCACCCCCAAGATTAATTTTTTTCATGTCATGAAATTCTAAGATGCAACACGAGCAAATTTCACTCCAAGAGAGGTCATTTCCAATTTTGGTATCATAGTCCCCAAAAGTTTAAAACAGATATCCAAGAGGTTTTTACTCTTTCCATAAAGTGGAACCATGATTTTTTGGGAAATATTATTACTTTCATCTTGTATTTATATCTACAAGCTATCACCATGCCAATTTTTAGGGTAAAATAAGAAGTGGAAGATGAGATTTAACAAGCTCAAAAGTGACCAAAAACCATTGAATTGTGGTAGTGACATCTACAGGTTTGGAAACAAGTTTGATGCTTGCCATGGTTAAGAAGATGCTTGACCTTGTCCAAGTTGGGGAAGAAATTCCAAACAATCCAATAAGGTGTCCTGAGCATTCACAACATAGGAGAGGTGATGGCCACATGAAATGACCTTTCTTAGCCATCCCCTGTCCGTACACAAGGTACACAGGGCATTGAGGGCAATATTTCATTGGATGGCAGAAAAGAGTGTATGTAAGGTTCTTAAAGAGAATATAGAGCCTAAGTGTGGAGGTTATAATCCTAAATTTAATCCAAATAGGTGAAAGAGATTCTAAGCATACCCCAAGTGACCTTTAGATGACCTATAAGCCTAAATATGCACCTACAACTTGGTGAGTGGATGTTAGGTTCGTTTGAGAGAAATGGAAAGGTTTTTGAACCCATGAGGAGCATGTAATGGGTAAAATCATATGAAATGATACTATAAAATTAATGAAATACCTTATTCACTCTTTGTAAGGTTACAAATAGCCACCATGAAACCCATAACCAAGCAAAGGGGTAGAGGTATGAATACATAGTCAAAATTTGGGGATGAGGACAGTCAAGAGCAAGGTGGCCTTTGGAGGCATAATTAAAACATAAAAAAAATTAAATGAGGGATATAGTGTTATTTAAAAATATAAAGCAAACATTTTCATACATTGGAGGTCAACAAACCTACAAGAGTAATCTATAGGCCCATAAGTTATCTTAGTCCTAACATTGAAAATGCCTAGCTTTGAGGATGAAGGGTATATGAATGCACATATACTTAGCTTGGACTGATAGGATGGTTAATAAATCACTTTCAAAATATCACAAGCATGATATAATGTTATATTGTTTTATTAAAGCATGAAAAGATTCCTTGTTTACTATCTCAATCCTGATAGGGCAATGGTTGGTCATGACAAGGTGCCAAGTTTTGATTTCCATAGAGAAGTATGAATAATTTAATACATGGTGAATGGTTAGGTAACACAAATTTAAGGTAATTACATTCATATTATCATGAAAAATCCATCCAAATACCTTTTTACCTAAGCGAGGTTGCCTCAGTCCATAAAACTGGGTTAAAAGGACCTTATTCTAAGAGATAAATTGTGATTCTCAATAGAAAGCAAGCTTCCTAAGGACTTCCAAAGATTCATGAGATTGGAATAATGATTATAAATATGTTGGAATGGTATTTAAGTATAGTAATGGCATATAAGGAGCAACCACATGGAGTCTTATATAAAAACATGCAAAAATAAGGTTTATTGACCCCTCTTTTGGCAAGGTTGAGTTAGCTTGACCACTTAGACTTAGAATATAACAAAATCCTTTGGTAAAAGTGGTAACCATGAAATTTTGGATCTCCAAAAACTTTATATTTTCCCATAAAATCAGGCCTAATACCCTCTATTTTGTCTCAGAGGTAGGTCAATCCTCTCATACAAGAAGTGGGCAATTTTGGGGAAAAGAGTTGGATAGTGAACCAAAGGTCCTTCTAATCAATTGGTAAGGTTTCTACAGTATTGGGACATATATTATAATATAAATAACTAATATATAAGGTTGGGAGTATAAGAATATGGTTTGGACAAGGAGGTTTTTAGGTATACCTAGAGGAAAACATGAAAACCTAACCCCTAATAAGATGTCACTCCAAGTTTTGGTCTTATCTAGGCACCTTAATGTTTTGTGTGATGTATGTGTTCATGATATTTTAAGGAATTTATGGTAAGGTCTTTCACTTTTTGGGCCACAAAGTGCTGATAGGCTTGTTGACATGACATAACCCTTATACCAAAATAGGGGTAACTTCCATTTTGGGGTCTTGTTGAACTCTCCAAATGTTATGAATAGGTTTGTGGGTCAGTTTTAGAGGTGAGAAAGATTTTTTTTTCCTTGGAAACTCCATAGGAAGCCACATCAAACTCCATACATACTTATATCCTCACCAAAAGCATGAAAACCACCTAAAGATCAACTTTGGGCACTCATATCTCTCACAAATAGTTTCATGGGACCCTAATCCAATTATACATGTTAGAAAAGGTCTTAAAGGATATCTTAGTGGAATTTTTCAAGGGTTCCAATGTCTAACATTTATAAACAAAAGTTAAGAGTCTAGGTCACTCAAAACCCTTATGAAACCATCACAAGGACCTAATTGGAGAGAGGGAGAATTTTTAGAATCTAAATACAAGTGGGTTTCAATGAAATGACTTGGAAGTTGTAGAGGACTCTTAGAGGATATCACACATGTGTTTTTCTTATATGGAATTGTATAGAAAAATAAAAAATGAGGCTTGTTTTATCCATATTGAGTGGTGTGCAAGCTAAAAGAGGAGTTATAAGATGAAACAAGTTTTGGAAGGAATATATACACTTGAAATAACTCCCAAAATTCATCTCATTTCTAAATCATACTCTAAGTGTCATAACTAGTCTCACACTTTTAGCTAGTCTAGTGAGCCAAAATAGTGTACACTTGGAAAAGTGGTGAAAAGAAATTATGGGGACATTTTAAAGGTTTTTTTATTGAAATTAATGGTATTGGAGACTTTAAAAAGTGTCATTCCCTATTTTTCATGGATCAATAATGAAAATTTAGGAGTTTTGGATGCTAAGTGGAGAAGGTGCATTGAAAGGAGCCTTTTGGAAATTACCAGTGATGATTTTGCATGTCCATAAGAATAAGAATGGTCAAGGATTAATATAATGTATGTGGGGACATTTTTTTAACCCCTCTTTCTCATACCAATGATTATACTTGACCATTTTTAGTGATAGGGGTAGTTTTGGAAGGTAAATCAGGTGGGTAGTTTCTTATGTCAAATTGACATTTTTGTGCACTTTTCACTATATTTATGACTTGTTTTGGACAAGTATAAACTATGTCATGTCATATTTCAAAAACAATATCCTTAAAATTCAATTTTAATTTATTCTATTAGATGGACACATATCTCTATGGCTATTTGACTTCCCTTCTCTCTACCTTCCCAATTCTTTCATAAATTCTAGCCATTTTGGCATTGTATGGGATCTCTCTTCCTAGGTTTGGTCAATCCATAACAAAATTTTACCTTGAAATAATAAATACAAGTGTTTTACCTCATTAAAATATTTCACTAAGTGTATATTCTTGGTTTTAGTCTTGTGCAAGTGTAATTTCCTTTACCTTCACATGTTGATTCCATTGGTACCTAGTGTATTATGTTTTCCTTCTTGCAGCTCAACAAGAAGTGTCTAAAGAGAATTCAGGTGTAAGTGAATAGGATTATAAATAGAGTGTCTTATGATTCCTATTTTTTAGTTCCTCCTACCCTATGTCATCTACAAGACCCCATGTTGAAACACTGATGTTAAAGGGGAGATTGATGTTAAATGAAGTGTATGTGTTATTTGTCATTAGTTTCTAGTGTATGTCAAAGGTAAGAGTAGAGCACAATATTTTGGTGCATCACCTCTAGTAAAATAGGTTTATTTTCAGTTTTTCTAACCCTTTTACCCCCCCCTAAGTTGTTAGTATTAGGAACATGAGCTTAAATGATGCATCAAGGGGAGATAGCCCCTAATCTAGAGGTTCACCTCACAAATTTGCTCACCCATAGCAAGTGATATGTCCTCATTTTTCCACTTGGATTATAGGCATATAAAACCTCTTATCATAGGGTTCATCAAAGTGAAAATAGTTTTTGACAAGTCTAGTGGGACTAAAGGTCCATTCCTTGATAAGTTTTGGTGTCCTTCTCAGACATCAGCCTTTGGAGGCAATTCACTAAGCACCAATGATGACTCCAAGTTCATATATATTGGTTTAGTAGTCCATATATACCTATAGAAATTTTTTTCTTGTTTCATACTCTTTTTGTGAGGTTAATCATGGAAAATTGTGATTTTGAGCTTGTTTTGACATAAGTTGAAGAGTTGTGTCTAGCTTTGCCTCTTCTTCCTAACTATGATAAAGTTCTTGGCCAACTTTGTCATGATCCTCATCAAGCATATGTTTTCAATGACCATAATCATCAAAAATTTTCTCCATCTAACTCACCTAGCTCCTCTTCAATCCAATCTAGTATTAGTTTTGAAATAACTCCCCTTGATTATCAAAACTATATGTTAGACATTGACACTAGGTGTGGTTGTTGTCAAAATATTCCTAGTGTTTGTGTTAGGAGTGTGAGGGAAGCTTTTGAGAAAGTAAAAAGGGAGTGTATTCCTATATAGAAAGCTAGGCATCCATTTATTTCTAATGATATTCTTGGTGTTTTTAGTTTGATCTTCCATTTAGAAGAAAGGTTGAAAACTTATGAGCAACCTCCATCTTGGCATCCTTAAGGTGTTCCAAATTCCTTATCCTTTCCCAAAAACTTATCCTCTTAGAAACCTATACAATAAATTAGTAAAAGAAAGGAAGATATCATGATGGAGTAGGTTAGTACACTTGGGGAATATTGTGAAGAAAAAAATTGAGTTTTGAGGCTCACCTTGAAAGGGAAATTGAGTTGGCAAATCAGATGTGGATGAAACCTATCATGGCATCTAAAAGTGAGTTATCTAGACCTATTCCTCCATCTTGGAATGAAGGTACCAATAAAAAATAAACTTCAAGTTTTCTAGATATATATTTCTCCCCTTCATCATCCCCTCAAATCCATGAAAATACCCTTGAACCCACCTTCCCAAGATGGAAAGATGTGATGACAGCGCATGAAGGAGGGAGAAAATCATGCCTAAGTGGAGAAGTTGTTAGTGAATAAAAATTTGGAACCATTTAAATCCCTCCAACCCCTCCTCAAGAAGCTTTTGAAACTATCCTTCCATCCCTTCTAACTATCCAAGTTTCCCATCCTAATGTTGAAAATTGTATTGCCACTTGGGAATCCTCTTTGGCTAAACTCTACATTTTTGAAATGCGTAAAGTGCATGTCACTAGGAGGGAGGATGAGATTGAAATATTACATTGGATTGAATATGGAGAAGAGATGAATAATGGTGATAAATTTTCAAGTTGTGAGGATAAGAATGAATATTTCCATTGTATTAGAAAATATGCCTTAAAATAAGTTCTCTTGGACTCTAAGAAAAAGGAAGAAATGGCCTTTTTTAATATATTCTTCTCATGATGTAGGCCAGCCAAAATATGATGACCTATGGAAAAGGTTTGAGAGCATATGTAATGAATTTAAAGCTCTAAAAAAACCTATAAATCCCTTAGAGTTGACCATTCATGACAAATGACAAGATGTGTCTAAAAGGGAGGACATGTGGTAGATTTACATGCAAATGTTCCAAGAGTATGAGGAGGAGGAAAAGGCCAAGCTCCTAAATAAACAAGCTCAAGGTGAGAGAGGACAAATAAATGTTGAATATCAGCATCATGAAGACATCCTAGATCATACTAGAGAAATTTATGATGATTTTAGGCCCTTTGAAAGTGATTTGGAGTTTGTAATCTAGATCTCAAGTATATAGTTTCCTATCTATTGAGTTGAGTTTCCTATGAATAAGATAGACAAGGCAAGTATAGCACTCAATAAATACACTCACTGATCACTTGATTATATACATGATATGAAGCCCTATATCTATATCTATATCTATGTCACTATCTATATCACTCTCTATATTTATATGGCACTCCCAGTTATATCTATAGGAAAGGATAACACTCACCATCTATATATATAGCACAGGATAGCACTACCCTATATATGGGATAGCTAGTTCTCTATATAGGCTAGGCAAGGATAGCACTCGACTAGATAGGTAAGAAGCAATAGCAAGAGGCCCTATCTATATGACTACCATATGACTATCCATCTCACCACTAGAATTCCATCCAATCTCCACATATATAGATGGATAGTTGAGTTGGAATGACTACATGAATAGAATGATTACATGAATAAAATGACCAGCCTATAAAGAGAGGGGACCTATCACATACATCTATATCCAACCATTGGGTGATGGGATTGATCCCCTCTACTTTTAAGATCTCACTAGGGCTCAACCCCTATCTAGATTTCATCAACTCACTTTAGATGGAAGTCATATCACATACATAATCTAGATCCACTCTCCCGATGCACATCTATCTATCTATATCTTGGCCCATAGAGTTTCTACATAGTAACGAAGTCTATATAGATATGGGGCATCAACAAAGTCTATATAGATAGGGGGTGGACCATTTATATAGATATATCATTTATTTAAATCTATAGGTGATCCCCTCTAGATTCTATGGATCGATCCGCATAGATATATAGATAAGGCCAGTGGGCTCCTCACCATAGAGACTAGATCTATAGGCCCCCACTCTATTCTATGGATCGATTGACATAGATATCTAGATAAGGCTGGTGTTCTTAATGGTGAGACCACCATATAGAATATAGGGCTCAATGGTGAGTGTTTGATGTTTGGTTATAGGTTAATTTACATATTCATTTGGGGAAGCTATGGGGTGGAGGTGCCATATAAACCATGGGGGTGTCACTCCCCTCCCCCTTCCCTCTATTTTCTTGGCATAGTCTAGAGATAGAGATAGAGATAGAGATAGACACATTCTGGTTCCCCCATATAGATAGATATATAGGCCATTCATTCTGGTTCTACACTTGATATATATATATATATATATATATATATATATATATATATATATATATATATATATATATATATATATATATATATACATACATACATTCTAGTTCCCCCATATAGATAGATATATAGGCCATTCATTCTGGTTCTGCACTTGATATATATATATATATATATATATATATATATATATATATATATATATATATATATATATATATATATATATCCTAGAGCCCCCACCTCTATTCTATAGATATGGGATATGAGGCCCCTAATTATGGTATGGCCTCTATGGATATGGGGGTCACTAGACTAGAATAGAATAGAAATCTCTCTATATATGGGGCCAGGGCCCTATCTAATATAATATCCCACCCTACCCTTCCCTCTATAGATATGATAGATCGATATCAGTCTAGTTTATAGTCCCCCTTTATATCTATATGGGGTTGGCCCCTCCCCTAATGAAACTAGAGATGGTACTAATCTAATTTAATATCTAGCTCTCCCCTCTATAGTATAGAGATGGGGAAAATTGATATTAGTCTATTTGATAGTGTATCCCCTCTATAAATATGGGGCTACCCCCTCTATAGATATGGATATGGTATGGAATTTTCCTTTATGGTATGGGTCCCCCTCTATCTAGTTTATTTGGGCCCCCTCTCTCTATATCTATCTATCTAGTAGCTAATAGGTTGGTGCCTCTCCTCTATCTATCTATGCCCCCCCCCCTCTATGGATATGGAAGTGGCCCATTTTGTATGGTAGGTATTGAATTGGGCCCCTATCCCTCTCTCTATCTATATATAGGGTAGGGTCCACTCTACTCTATCTCTCCCCCCATATAGAAATTAAAATTGTTAGAGTTAGAACCCCCCTTCACTCCATATAGATAGATAGATAGATAGATAGATAAATAGATAGATAGATAGATAGATAGAGAGATAGATAGATAGACAGACAGACAGACAAATAGATAGATAGATAGATAGATAGATAGATAGATAGATAGATAGATAGATAGATAGATAGATAGATAGATAGATAGATAGATAGATAGATAGATAGATAGAAAGACAGATAGACAGACAGACAAATAAATAGACAGACAAACAGACAGATAGACAGATAGATAGATAGATAGATAGATAGATATATAGACAGACAGACAGACAGACAGATAGATAGATAGATAGATAGATAGATAGATAGATAGATATATAGATAGATAGATAGATACTGTCCCCCTCTATATGTTATGGTGGGTCACTCATGTGATGTATATAATAGATCTAAAGATAGAGATATAGATTGGGAGATTGGATTCCCTCTCTAACTAGACTAAACTAAACTATGGGGGGCTACCCCCTCTACATATATCTAATTTCTCAATAGATCAAGTCAAGCAGGGGACTAGATCAAGAAGAGGGTGTGAGAAAGGCCCAATAGATTCCCCATCCCATCTATATAGGGATAAGTCTAAATATCCAAGCAAATAGAGATATAGGGCCTTTTTAGCAATATCTGAGCCTCTTGGGCATTGGTGATCGGTGGGCCCTTAAATCTATAGGGGATTCTCTCCTATTTGCAGAGAAGGTGTTGGGGAGGAGGAACTTGAGAAGATCGAGAGTCTAGAGGTGCCATGAACAGGGCACAAATAGCATCAAAAAAGCTAAATTTAGATGCATAATTCAATGCCAACTACATATAGCCCTATTTCCATATCCCATATAGATAGATAGGGCACCACTCCCTTCCCTTGTGTTGTTTTCATGAGTGCCAATCTAATAGGCCCAAGTACTAACGTAAAGAGGCTCTATGCTTATGCCAATATCTATTGGATACATGGGCACTACATTGCCATATCAATATACATGATGGAGTGGGTATCTTAACTAAATGTAATTGAAGTGGCTCTCCTTTCCCTCCACAATCTATAGATGATTGATGCATGTGATGGGAACTTATGTTCTATATCCATAACTCAATAGTGAAGTGGGTATCAACACTTGATACAAGATACATTGATGGGCACTTCCATCTACTAAATTGAATAGAGAGTATTTAGAGTAGGGGATGGGCACTAGGATTGAGGATCTAGTTGGGTATGGTATAGGTAGCTACAATACTCTACTCTACTCTAATCTACTCTACTCTAATCTACTCTACTCTGCTCTACTCTACTCTACTTTATAGGTGTTGTTCATGCCCCATATAGAGAGAGTCAAGGCCTTCCTTCCCTTATGGTGAAGGTGAAGGGTCAGGGTCATGGGTGACTCCCACCCATGGACTCTAGATAGAGTGGATAGCCCAACTACCTCCATTCCCCATCTCTCTAAGTAGGGCATCGAGGCCCTATCTACCCCAAACTATAGATAAGCATCTATTCTATCTCTATAGGCTAGGCCATCGATTAGATTAGATTAGATATATGGGACTAGGGACTAGGCTATTTAGGCATATGGTATTCTCTATTCACTTCTCAAAACTAGGTGCCATATATCTAAAATAGTAGAGATAGGAGAAGAGATTGACCACCCAACCCATCTATGGGATTAGATAGATGGGTTAGTTTGGGTGTTTGACATTAATATAAGGCCTGGGCCGTGACTGATGACTATAAAATGTTGTGGTGAATACTCTAAGAAAGTAAGTGGTGTCTGCATAGTATATAATCCTTTTCCTCTATTCCATCTAGCTAAGGGAATCTATCTAATCTATATACCCAGCTGATTAATAGATTGGGTCAATGAGAATAGAGAAGGCCTAGCCACTAGATATATATATAGGGTAGGGTTGCCCAAATGGATGAGATAAGATAGTTCAAGGAGGCCCCCTAGATAGAGTTTGGGAACTCTAAATTGGAGGCCACCTCCCTCCCCCTTTGGTATAGGTAGATCTATAGGTAAGTTTGGGGCCCTATATCTCTATCTCTACTCTATTCATGATCTTATCTAGAGTCTAGTCACCCTATACATTTATGGACTGATCATCTATGCTATGCACCCCCTCCCCCCACCCCATATCTAAGATAAATATATAGATAATAGATAGGAAAGATATAGTCTGACAACTCTCTATAGTTTAATCTAGTCTAGTCGGGGGAGGGCCCCACTCTATATATCTATTATATGGACTGAGCCTAGCATTTATAGATAAACATCTTGGTCTCCCAACTATTCTCTAGGGGTCCTATCATTTCCATTTCATTTATGTGTAGGGAATTTTTAATATCAATTAATTCCCTTACAGGGAGGTTAAGGGCCTACCAATTCTAGTTTTGGCTGGATCTATATAGAGAGTCTAGCTGGGTAGCTAGATACACCCAACCCCTATCCCATTGATTTGATATAGGGAGGCCACCCCATAGATGTAGAGAGTATAAATATAACCCCTTATATATTAGCTTTAAAGGGGGGGGATGTCTCCCCATAGATTTCAATCTGGGCCTCAAAGATAACTATAGATGGTAGGCATATAGTCTAGTTCTAGTCTCTGGGCTCATCTTAGAGTTTTATGGGTCCCTCAATCTCCTCATATATATAGATAGTATAGGGGTGCCCCATAGATATTTTTAGGTAGAGGGGATTCCCATCTTATCTATGTAGGTGGTCGCCTAACTAGATATAGACATACTCTCCCAATTTGTGTCTATTTGTTTGATCCCTACTAATGTTAGCTAAGCTAATAGACTGGAGGCCCTTATGTCTCACCTCTAGGTAGATAGATAGATAGATAGATAGATAGATAGATAGATAGATAGATAGATAGATAGATAGATAGATAGATATAGTATGACCTCCTCTATTCTATATGCCCTATCTATTTATTCATGACCTCTATATATAGATGGGGTTAAGTATAATTTGAGTTTCGCTCATGCTATGCTCACCCAATTCTATTAGTCATGTATAGATCATAGATTTATATTCTATATGACCTATCTATCCAATCACCATCTAGAAATTGAAGTGAGAATAGAATATAGATGGGGCAGTGATTATTAAATGATTATCTCCCCATCGACCCTATCTCTATCTCGAGTCTCGATCATGGTTCTCTATCTTGAGTGGGGTTGGCTCGAGGGATATATTTATGGGACTAGCCAGAAAAAAGGGAGTGATCCAAGCCTCCCAATCACCTTCTATTATAGACATTATACAATGCCCCCCCACTCACCCTACTTGTATTTAGGGAGGCCCCCCTCTGTTTAGATAGGATATACAAGGTTACACTCTACAAGAATATAGATACTTATCAGAATGGTCTATCATATTACATACATACATATATATACATATATATATATATATGGGATGGGGTTAAGCTTGTACCACTTGAGCCCTCTTACCATGACCCCACTAGAGTAGAGGGGTTAATCTTGTATTCATAGATCGAGATCCCTACTATATACTAGATGCCCATCTATCTATATGGCTCAAGATTCCTACCTATAGACTGTAGACTAGGTGCCCATTTATCTATCTATATGGCTTAGGATCCCTACTAGACTATTTTAGATTGGATGCCCATCTATCTGTCTATCTATCTATCTATCTATCTATTTATCTATCTATCTATCTATCTATGTATATGGCTCAAGATCCTATATTGTAGATCGAAGAGAGAAATTGATAGGGGCTAGGGCCATATAGATAGGGTCTTTGACTTGATAGCCCCCACTCTATAGTCCCAACCCCACTCTACTCTATAGATGATAACCCCTCACCATCTCCCACTATATCTATCTGCAGGCCCCTCTATTCCCATCTATAGAGAGGGGGGTTTGAGTTTAGTTTGAGCTTCGCTCATGCTACACTCACCCCCCAAATATCTAGTATATCTATCTAGGCCAACTATATCTTGCCAAATATCTATCCCCTCTTTATATATAGGGAACTCAACTTTAATATGGTTGCCCCCCTCAAGATAGAGTTTTTTTGGCCCTCTTTATAGATTGATTAACCTTTTCTATTGGCCAAATATATAGTTAGATCAGATCAAATCAGATTAGATCAAATCTATATATGGGGAGGGGGGCCAAAGAAACCTAGATAGATATATAGGGCTTGGGGGGCAAGCCCTATATATCTATCTAGGTCCCCTCCCTATATATCTAACTCAAACTCTATATAGTTGGAGTTGGCCTCTACATAGATGTGGATGTGGATGTGGATGTGGATATGGATGTGGATATGGTATTAATTCATGAGTGGGGTCCTTATGTGTCATGTATATAATAGATTAGAGCATATGGTCCATCCATAGAGGAACCCCTTACCATCTATACCCAGCTATAGAGTGTGATACATAGAGTTCTTAGTGATACCTAGAGTTCCCAACAATACCTAAAGTTCCCAACGATATATATTATTTGCTACTCCATCTAGATAGTGGGGTGATGACTAGATATAGCTACCCCCCAAAGATAGAGAGATAGGATAGCGCTTGCCCTCCTGAGAGATTCTCTATAGATATCTATATGGTGTGCCATCATGAATAGCAATTCCATATCTATAGAGAGGGGTGGGGATTGAATATCTCTATAGGATGATGCTCTTCTTCTTCTCTTCTCCCCCATCTATATATCCCATATAGAATAGATAGGGGCACCATAAAAAATCTATAAATCTCATAGAATAAAATGAGAAAAAAGGAATTTGAGCTCCACTCATGCTGTGCTCAAGTGAAAATTCCATGGTTGGGTGTAGCATGAGCATATCAAAGAATCTAAATTCAATTCTATTATATTAACAAGACCTATGAGTACCTATATATTCCATATACAGTCGAGGCACTCAACCCCATATATAGATAGGGCCTTTCCCCACCTATATATGGATAAGGGGCTCTACTCTCTATATGGGGAATAATATAGAGTTTAATTGGCACAAGCCCTATATATCTATCTGGGTTAGATATATCTAATGGGCTCCCTCTATATATTATATTATTAATTAGATTAGATTAGATTAGATTAGATTAGATTAGATTAGATTAGATTAGATTAGATTAGATTAGATTAGATTAGATTAGATTAGATAGGGTTAAACCAAATCTATTTGTTTGCAAGCATCTCCATCTCTTGTGTGTACATGGTCTTTGATCATACCAACTCCATCCCCTGAGTGAGATCTACATGGTGTGGCTGTGGTCGATTAACTCAACTGCATAATGAAGATATGATCCCTATATCGATATAGGTGACTGTGTATCCCATCTCTATAGAGGGCCTTTACTCAATGGCCCCTACCAAATTCCTATTTCTTTGGCCTCCTCTTTATATATGGTCTATTCCTTTGGCCTCCTCCTCTAACTATATGGTCCTATATATCTATCTACATCCCCCCCTCTATCTTTGGGGAGTAGATCAGATCTATATAGGGGGGATCCAAAGAAACTCTATCTAGGGCCCAAGCCCTATATATCTATCTGGTCCCCTCCCTATAGATCTAACTCAAACTCTATATGGTTTCCAAAAAAAATCTATCTTTGGTCTCCCCTCCCTATATATCTTATCTATCTAGCTATCTATTTCAAATTATCTCATAGCAAATCCCTCTATATTTATCTACTCTATATATTTTATAGAAAATCCACTCTATATAGGTATGTCCCTAGACATACCCTATCTCCCTATGGCCATAGCTTCATTTCCCTTGCTTGGCCTCCCCTTATCCCATATGGCATAATGAAATAGATGTTAGAATCTTGATCGATCTCTTCTCTCTAACCAGTCAAGTCAATGCATTCCACCCATCATCGAGAGGGAGCCACCCACCCTAGATAGATAGATAGATAGATAGATAGATAGATAGATAGATAGATAGATAGATAGATAGATAGATAGATAGATAGTTAGATAGATAGATAGATAGATAAGTAGGGCCCATCTCCCAATCTATATTGATTGAAACCCACCACCTTAGTTATATATATAGGGGCCACCACATTTTAGAACTCCCATCCCACTCCATCCATCTCCATATAGAATAGAATAGAGTTTGGAAGACTTGAAACTCCCCTCATCTGCACCATCATGATATGATAGCTAGTTTCTCTCCCTATAGAGGTATGATAGATGGCATCTACAATAGATGGATGATGGATAACTAGCTCCCTTTCAATTTATAAGAACTTAGGCGATCTATATAGTCTAGATAGAAGTGCCCCAGACATAGGATTGGGGCATAGACTCCAATAGAGCACCTGATTTGTATACTCTAATCTCCAATTGAGTGTAGTAAAGAGTTTAATTGGCACAGTGCAAGGGTGAGGCAAGGGTTACTACTCTAGTCTAGCTGGGTTAAGAAAGGGTCCTCTCTCTCTCTTTCTCTCTCTCTCTCTATATATATACATATATATATATATATATATATATATATATATATATATATATATATATATATATATATATATATATATATACATATATATATTTATACATATATATATATATATATATATATATATATATATACATATATATATATACATATACATATATATATATATATATATATGGGATAGGGCTCCCCTATCTATATAGATAGGGTGAGCCAAGGGTCAACTACTCATTATATACGTAACATGACTTGACTATTCACTACACTCAGGGCCCTATAGATAGAACTAGCTATGCCATCTTTACTAGACTAGATAGACTCCCCTCTCCCCTCCCCCTTCCCCTCTCTATAGAATAGAATAGAATAGAACTAGGTGTGTCTTACTATACTCCCCTATATATATATATATATATATATATATATATATATATATATATATATATATATATATATATATATAACTGGGGCTATGTCATCTTTACTAGACAGACTCCCCTTCCCCCTCCCCCATCCCCTATATATAAAATATAATAGAATAAAATAAAATAGTACTAGGTTCAATCTAGACTCCCCTCCCCTATATATATAATTGAACTAGGGCTGTGCCATCTTTACTAGATAGACTCCCCTCCCCTCCCCTATTTATATAACTAGGTTCACTCTAGACTAGACTAGACTAGACTAAACTAAACTAGATGAGGGGTACCCAACTCTATAGGGGCATCAAGACTCTACTATACTATACTATACTATACTATACTCTATTTAGGGTGCCCCCACCCCATAGAAAGTATAGATATGGCATCTATATAGAATATATAACCATGTTCAGCTAACTTCATATGTTATATACATAGGGTAAAAGAGTAAAGTAAAGGAGGGATGAGGGCACATATCTGGAGTCTGGAGTGGAAGGATTTGATAAAACACTCTATATAGAGAGTAGGTACTGTAGACCATGTCAGGCCATACATATATAGATGTGGGAATCTCTATCAATAGGGGAAGAAAGTGTGATCCATGGATCTTCAATTGGGAAATCCACATGAGGTAAAGAGCATCAAGATTTAAACTCTTGATAGCTCTACATTCATATCATTCAGGAAAAGACTCATTCATTCAATAAAGGGGGATACCACACATCAGATCAAATTTAAATATTCATTCGAGGAAAGGAGATAAAGCACATTAGACTGTGCTGAAGAGGAACCATTCAGTCAAGGCAGCTAGGCATTGACCTTCCCTATTTCCATATATAGATACGGGTGAGCTAATTAATAATCTATAACCTCTATTTATATATGGGGTGCAAATGCCCTATAGATTAGATGGGGCCAGTGCTAATGAAACTCTATCTCTATCTCTATCTCTATCTCCCCATATCAACCCAGTTATTAAGCAACTAGAAATCACATTGGGCCTATCTATTCTTAGCAATCAGTTTAACTAATACAAGCCCATAGATCGATAGAGATCAGTCGATACAAACCCATATAGATAGATTAGCTCAGCTCCATCACAATTTCAACTCTCTATTCTCTACTTTGGGAGTGCCATATCCTGATTGCAACTCTCTATTCTCTATCCGTCATTAAGATAATAGAGAGTTACAAATGAGGTGGATATATTAGCAACCCCCTCTATCTTATCATCTAGGGGTTGTTATTCTATCTCTCTAATGTTGATATAGATATATAGGCTATTAGCAACCTGGGTCCCAATGCCCCCCACCCCATATCTAAATTGAAGATATACCCTCACAAATAGATATATGAAATATTTATAGACTATGCAAATGCCCCTATATATCTAAACTCAATGCCCCCCACCTCATATCTAAACTAAAGATATAACCTCTATCTCTATCTCTTCTATAGGGGCTGCTCCACTATCTATCTATAGATTGTGGCCCCCTATCTATCTTCAACTCTATACTATGCCCCCCACCCCAAATAGATAGACAAATGGCCTATTTCCAATAATCTCAGAGGCTCCACTCTCTATGGGGAGCCCTCTCTATTCTCTAGGTGGTCACCCATATCTCTCTATTCTCTGGGCAGTCACCCTTATCTCTCTATGGGAGACCAACCTAATTGTTAAGCAACAAACAACTGGGTTGGGCCCCAACCTATATATCTTATCTTATCAACCAAGTCAGTCAATAGCCATAGCCTTCTCTATATAGGGCCATCCAAATCCTCCCTAGTTTCTAAGATAGATCACTTCCTCGGTTGCTAAGATATAAAGATAGATAGATATAGGTCTATCTCGAGCTCAAGTGACTATTCTATCTCGAGCTCAGGTGATTAGAAGATTAGCGATCCCACCCAACTTACTAGAGATAGAGGGCTAGATTGAGTATTATTATCTACCCTTAGAGAAGAGAAGATAGAGCACCCCACTCACTCTTTTGGGGGTGTAATATGATATGAGTGGGTAGATCAGATCAAACATGTATTTTAGTTGGTCATGACCCACCACAAATCAAGAGTTGCCAATATATATTCTCTTAGAGCAATCGGGACTACAAATGGAGCTGAGTTGATTGCTACTATTCCATATGGGACTCGACTCTTCTATATGACCTATCTATCTATGGGCATAAACTAATATAGAGTCTATATAATAGAGGGGGGATATATATCTAGAGGGATCCCCCAACCCAATTTCTAATAAGATGAGTCATGTAGAGATATCTTATATCTCATAGAGAGTGGAGCAACTGGGACCGAATGAAACTATAGTAACTAGGTCGGCCTCTCTACTCTCTAAATCTAGATAGAGCCACCACTCCCATAGTCTAGAGATAGAGATAGAGATATAGATATAGATAGAGTTTGTATTAACTATGGGGTCCTATAAATTAGATGGGGCCCCCAAATAGATAGGCTATATGAGATTAATGAGCCCATGAGCTTGATTAGAATGGAAACCAACCATCCAACTTAACCCACCTTGGTTCAATCCCTAAAGGAACCAACCTCAGTTTGATCCTCTACCCTATATATCCATCTCTATCTGGGATTGCCCCACTCTATCTATCTGTCTATCTATCTATCTATCTATCTATCTATCTATCTATTTATGTGTACCCCCATCCCCATTTATATCCTATCCCCTATCCCTAGATCCCCTCTAAATTGAAAGGGGGGCTAGGGCCCCCATATATATAGAGTTAGAAATTATCCATCCATAGCCCATCTAGATTCTATCACATATAGATAGCCCCCTCTCTCTATATGGTCTATTTGTCTATATGGCCTTCATCTATATGTTACATCCATCTACTCTATAGTTGGGTGAGTAGATAGAGAGTGTTTTTTTATACGTCTCTGAGCACCCACACTATATATATGGCCCCTGCCCCATAGACATAGTTCTAGTTGGGGATGGGGTGGTTTAATATGTGATCGTGATACCCTCGACTAACTCTATTTATAGGCTAGTGCTATTTAGCCTTGATTGAACACCGAATGAACATCAAACACTAGAGATCCCATCACTAGATTGTGTAAATAAACTTGGGAATTGGGGACTAAGAAATATGCCCCATCTATAGATAGGGGTTGATGTAGTGGCAGCTATGACTCTATCCCCTATCAATTCAAAGGGGGTTGTCCCTATATAGAGAACTTTGAGTGATTAATGAATACATTCCCAATCCCATCCCCCATCCATCTATATAGATGGGGATGGATGGGGTTGGTCGAGTGCCCCCTATATAGATAAGATAAATCTATTCTATACTTTACTCCCAATCTCATATCTATATATATAGATGGATGGGGTTGGTCGAGGTCCCCTCTCCTCTCTAGCTATGGGAAAAGTTTAGAGTTATCTATATAAGATAAGATAAGATAAGATAAGATAAGATAAAATCTATAGGGAGGGCCCCACCCCCCAAGCCTTATATATTTATCTAGGTTAGATCTACTAGGGCCCCACCACTAGATAGATCTAGATCTACCATATATAGATTA
>JARHVA010005778.1:492500-497500 GCA_037957365.1 Torreya grandis
TGCCCCCTCTCCCTCTATATATAGTATTGACCCTTATTGGAATAGGGAGGCCTATCTCCACTCTATAATGGGGAATCAATCTGATTGAGCGTAGGAGGGGGAGGAGGCCCTAAACTCTATATGGGGAGGCTGAGGGAGATATCTATTCTATATATACCCCTTGATAGTTATAAATGGCACTCTCTAGGAATAGAAAGGTTAGGCCATCTATATAGAGTACAACCTATCTATAAGCCCATTGATTCTATATCTATATGCTTACTCCTCTTTCATTGCCATACCATATAGATATCTAAGATGCCCCCCATATAGAGAAGAGATAGGAAGTCTAGATAGTTATAGGGGCCTTCACCTAGATATCTAGATAGGGAAAGCCCCTATATATCTTTCTAGCTAAGTGCCAAGATAATTCTATAGGCTAACGCTTCACCTCTTGGCCTCCCACTAGAGGTACCTTTCTCAGCGAGGAGGTTGATATTCAAAGAGGAGCCATATATATCTAATCTATCTATGCCCCCTAGATAGATATGGGTGGAGAGGGGCCCTATATATCTATATGGGCCCCCCTCCCTATATGGATATGGGCACTCACTTGATTACTAGATAGATAGTTTAGGGTCAATTCTGGGCCCCAAAGACCATATAGAGTTTTATCTAGAGAGCGAGGAGAATCTAGATATGCATAGTGATTCTAGACTATAGACGTAACATGACTTGAGTACGTACTCTAGATGGGGACTCAATTGTCATCAATCTACTATCTAGACTCTATATGGGGTGCTTCATCACCCCTATCTATATCTGGGGAGGGAGAGAGGTGAGTGGACCACTAAACTAGCCCTATCTATATCTATGGAGGGAGAGGGGTGATTAGACCACTTGACCACCCCTATATAGATTTGGGGAGCCCTCTACATCACTCTAGGGGATGGGCACCTTGGCTGTATAGACTAGAGAGGTAGGGTGCCTTAGTGGTATGGTATATAGAGGGGAGGGCACCATTAGCATGAAATATTTATGGGTGTCATATGGATATAGGGTGCCCCATCCCCATATATAAATAGGGATAGGGGGTTGACCCAGATATATAGATAGGGCCCCATATATAGATAAGATAGGGGGTCAATCAAGTGGTAGTTCTATAGTAATTTAATAATCATTACATGAGCAAAGCTCAAAAGTAGAAATCAAATTGGATAAATATATAGGGCCCCTAGATATATATATATATATGGGTAGTTGATTGGTAGTTGAGTAGAGGGATAGAGATATAGGGCCCTCCCTATAGATTATCAATGTGCCTGGTGGCTGGGTGGGCTAAAGAGAATAAGTGGAGGGTGGCTAGTCTATATAGACTAGACAATAGTTCCTCCTCATCCTCTCCATAGTGGGATGGGGGGCCCTCCATATAGATTAGATCAGATCAGATTAGATGTATAGATATGTCCTCAATTTATGCAAGCATAAATTAAGTGACAAGATAATTCTATAAGCTATGCTATGCTTTACTCACCCCTCACCCTTTAGATGGATAATTAACATCCCTATCTAGATATGGGGTTAGGCACATAGCATAAAATAAATGACCTCTTGATTAATGGGGTCTCTAGTCCCAAACCCCATAAAATAGATAGGCTCGAGTCATGAACCCAAAAGAATAGATAGGCATGATTGATGACTGACTAATAATCAACCCACCTATCTATATATGGGATATATAGTCACACACATATCCATACATTCTATACTAATTAATAGACTCTATATATAATAAAGAGATACCCTATATATAGTTTATTTGGACCTCTATAGAGTCTAGATAGATGGGCCCCATAACTCATAGGCAAGTGGTAGCTATCTATCTGGTGCTTTCTTGTAGCCCTCTTAGATAGGTATATAAGGCATAACATAGTCTTGGTGCCCTCTTCTCCCACATATTGGGATGGTAGACCCTCCTAAATAGGTCTTATACATCTATATGGGGCCATCACCCTTGTCTCCCCCCTCTAACTATATGGGGGAGATAGGGGCCTCCCTCCCTAGCTATAGTCTACCACACCACCATATCCCATATCTATAAAAGGCAGGGGGTGTTGGGGATTTGAATCACCCTATAGAGAAATGATAAATGATGCACATGATATAAATTATATCCTCATACTCAATGGAGATTGGTATGAAACACCCTATCCCTATATGTATAGGTATCGAAAAATGATCTATAGAATAAAATAGATAGGGCTGCCCACACACACACACACACACACACACACACACACACACACATATATATATAGGGGAGAGCTGGTTGATAGCTAGCCATATAGATATGGCCCCTTATATAGATATAGCTCAGTCTCCAATCTAGAGATAGCCTGATCCCCCATCCATTATATACTATACTATATTATACTATACTATACTATACTATACTATACTATATTATACTATACTATACTATACTATACTATACTATACTATACTAGCTTAAAGAGAGTTGGTCTCCAGCTGGCCTAACCATATAGATATAGATAGGGCCCCCTTCCATAGAATGGGGGATAGGTCCCCTATCACCTATCTATATATGGGCTAGGGATAGATGGCTAGGGCACCACATCTACCATCTACCAATTATTTTATACATGATATAACTAGAACTTATCATTAATTTGGAGCCTCTGTGTGTGTGTGTGTGTGTGTGTGTGTGTGTGTGTGTGTGTGTGTGTGTGTGTGTGTGTGTGTGTGTGTGTGTGTGTGTGTGTGTGTGTGTGTGTGTGTGTGTGTGTGTGTGTGTGTGTGTGTGTGTAGGTGGGGTGGGCCCCTCAGGGTGGGGAGGTTGATCTAGCCACTATCATTTATGCCCTAACTACATATTGGGCCCCCAATATAGAGTTCCCATATAGAGATAGGGAGCCCTCCCCCCTCCCCTTCCATCTATATCTTATATTGAGCATAGCCCCCTATATCTATCCAATCCCTGAGAATAGTGATTATTAAATTAGCATAGCCCCCTATATCTATCCAATCCCTGAGTTAGCGATTATTAAATTAGCATAGCCCCCTATATATATCCAATCCCCACCCACTTAAATTAGGTAGCCCCTATATCTACCCAATCCCCAAATAGAAATTTGAGCTTACCCAAATAGATATATGGGGCATCAATTATTAAATTTATATTTGGGGTGGGCCCCTATCTATATAGATATATGGTCAACCCCAAACTAGGTTATGGGAGGTGCATTAATCAAGATTTATGTCGACCCCATATATAGATAGGGGCATTCATTATCCATCTAGAGGGTGAGGGCCTATTTGAACTCCAATCCATGCTCCAACCTAGATAGATAGATGAGGGACTGACTGTCTATCCTATCATATTCTAATAAAGGCCCCCTATTTATACTATGCTCTAGATTGGGGATCTAGATTTTTATCCCTATGCGGATGGGGTACTCTATATAGTTCAAGAGATCTATCTATCTATCTGTGAGTTAAGTCATGTTATGTCTATAGATAGAGTATGAACCTCCATCGATAAATAAGATAGATAGGGGCTCCAGCCAGTCCACCTAGATAGATATGGGAAGCCTAGCCTATATGTCTATCCCATTTATATATAGAGGCGGGGAGTGCCCCTATCTATCTAGCTCTATAACTATGTCTATGGGATATGGGTTAGATAGGGGTATATAGATGGATAGGGGCCCCCTCCCTCCATCTATAACTATAACTATAACTATAACTATGACTAGAACTATAACTATAACTAGAACTAAAACTAGAACTATATATGGGATATATAGGGTTAATGGTTATCAATGGTTTGCTACACTTACTCCTCTCCTGATGGACTATAAGATCCATCCACCCCAACTATATACAATAGATTCAGTAGTTGGAAATACTCTATATAGTCAGGCCGGCCCATCTATATAGAGAGAGCCTATATATCTATTTGTGGTCCCCCCACCCTTATATAGATCTGATCTTATCTTTCTTATATATCTATCTATGCCCCCCCCCACCCATATATAGATCTGATCTTATCTTGCCTATATATCTATCTACAACCCCGATGGCCTCCATTATATAGCTCGAGTGAGGGCACTTATATAGAGTCAAAGTCTAGTTAGCACCCTATCTATATCTATCTATATAGATATTTATATATATAGATAGATATAGAACTATGTCTATGGTGATGGCCTACTAGATAAAGATAGCCTAGAGATGCCCCCTATAAACCACCACTATCTAGGGGGGGCAGTTGAGTTGAGAGATGCCATCACTGGGGAAACTCGGATGGAGTAGGAGGGGGAGGGATTAATACCCTGTCCCATACCATATAGTTAGAGGGGGAGGGGGTGACCCATAGACATTTCTATGGAAACCTCATATAGATAGAGGTCTCCCCTCTCTCTGTATTTGATAGATATATAGGGTTGAGGGGAGTGTGGGAAGAACCACCTAATATCTCCCCTCCTTGTATAGAAGTATGTACTAGATTGGCAAGCTGAACCGATCTTCCTATTCTCACTAGACTTTAGAGCCTACTGTGAAGTGCTATACTCTAGATATCAGACCCCTGATCATGAATATGCATATCATAGCCATCATTTCCATATCTATAGGATATATAGGGAGGAGTGTCCATCCCATATATAGAGAGGGGGCCCAATCCCATCCTAATTTATGTAGTTGCCCTTTTGTCTAGTGAGTACCAGATGTAGAGGAGCTATAGAGAGTCGTGTAAGCCTACCTATATAGAGATGGATGGGCCTATATATCTCTCTACAACCTATATATCTCTCTATAGCCTATATATCTCTATGCATCCTATATATCTCTCTGTGGCCTATATATCTCTCTACGGGTCCCAAATACAAAATTGAAGAAAGTCCCTCTCCCTCTAGATATAGATAGATGATATATGGCTTACCCACCTGCATTGGTTAGATGACCCTATATCCCACCACTATCTAGGTGGGCAACCCTAT
>JARHVA010005778.1:502500-575000 GCA_037957365.1 Torreya grandis
AACTCAACTTATATGGCATGGCATTACATGGCTTAGGGGCCCCATTAAACTCTATATGGATATATAGGGGTGAAAAAAAAAGATAGACCATGGGTGTGTCAAAAAAAGAGAGATCATCCCCTCCCCTCCCCCTCCCCTTTATATCTAAATTCCCAACTATATCTAGAGGGTCCCATATAGATATATATAGAGAGGGGTGACACCACCTCTATCTCTATCTATCTTAGTGAATCTAGACCATGCCCCCCATGGTTTGGTCTATCTATAATGATCTAAACTCAACTCTAGACCATGGATAGACCCTATATAGAGAGGGGGTGACCAGAGCCCTAGTTGCTTGATTATGTGCATGACCATGAGATCTAGTGACTGGAGCCCCCTATCTATCCTGATCATGGAGGAGGAGTGATCAGAGACCCAGTTGTTCCACTATGGGCATGACTGAACTAGTGACTAGAGCCCCTATTTGGGTGATGAACCAGAGCCTCAATTGCTCTACTATGGGCATGATCATGAGATTTGATGACCTAGAGAGCTAACTCAACTCTATAAATGTTCAACATCATAGATATGATATGATAGGGTACATATATTTAGATAGAGCCCCCACTCACTCTCTTAGGGGGCATACGTGATATGCCCCATATCTAGATAGGGGAGATATAGATGTCCATCTATAGATGAACCCATCAACATCCTATATAGATATTCTATATTGCCAAAAGCAAGCTTGCCTATAGAGTTATGCCCCTCCCAGATGGATACTTGTTACCCTATATATCTATCTGGCTATCCAATCTGGTTGCTCCCTATCTATATAGATATTATTAGATCATCTATATTGAGCTTAGAATGGAGCCAGCAGGGTAGTGAATATTAAATGAATAGATTAGATGGACATGGCATAGTTAGATCCCTATATATCTACATGGCAGCATAGGCTCATCATACTAGTGTATGGTCCTCACTAAATGGATAGATAAGGCAACTCAATTGCTAATCTATCTAGACCCAGAGTGGAGCAATGGGGCCCTAGTTGCTCCACTCCATTTCACTATGGTGGCATAGAGATATGGTCCATCCCATATAAATAGGGTATATGTGATATGAGCATATGTCTATAGATGAACCTAGGCCCCTCAAGGTCCCTCACCAGACTAGGATAGGTAAATAGATCTCTTATCTATCTATCTAGTAGTGGATAGAGAGATTCCCTTAATAGCTGGGTATTGGGCATATATATAGATCTAGATATTAGGCCATATCCTATCAAATAGGGATAGGGCCCTGGATAGCTAGGTATTAGGCTCTATATTAGGAAGGTTTAAAGTGAATCCCTATCTATTCTCTATCTCCTCACTAACTGATCCCCTATCTAGATATGTAAGTACAACCATCTAGTTTGAGCTTTGCTCATGCTATTGTTAGGTCCTATAGATAGGGGTTAGGGAAGCTATTTTGGGGGTAGTGATTCACCTAAAATCAAGTATGCAATCTTATATGCCCCTTTTCAAGATATATAGTTCCCATCCTAGCTATTCCCCTCCCCCATCTAGATTTTACTCATAGAAAATACCCCATTTATAGATGGAGTCTTAATCTAAGTGAAGCTCAAACTATAGATATGGGTGGCACTTGAGCCCCACCCCTTCCCTCCACTCCCCTCCCCTCCCCTATATATAGATGGGAGATGGGATGAATAGATCTATATAAGTCAGTCGACTTATGTTGTATTCAGTTAGCCCCTCCCCTCCCCTCTATATAGAGACTAGAGACTAGAGATGAGATGGAGATGGATTCACCCCTAGATATAATAGATAGATAGGGTGACCTCTATTCTCTATCTACCCTAAATCTCAATCTCGATCTCAATTTCTATATAGGGTTAGTCGACCCACATAGAGAATTCAAGTTATATCACATAGAGAATGGATGGACCAAGACCATTGATCTCATGGTCTATAGTGAGATATAGAGTCTTAGAATTGCCTAGATCCCCCTATCGATAGTTAATAGTTATATATATAGGGGAGTGGGCCTCTTTATTCTATAGAGCCTTAAAGCACTCGATAAAGGTTGCTCTTTTGTCTATCTGACCCACCCATCTTAGGGACCCACCCATCTAGATGATCAAAACACTACAAAAATAGAATACATCTATCACGAGACCCACTTTTTCTAGATAGATGGGACTTGAAATCTAAATCTGATATCTCAACTCGACTATTCCTTGTCTATATGCCCTATCTATCTAGGGTAAACATTAGATCTTAACTTCCCTTTCTTTATTCCCTATCTATCTATGCATCTCCACATATGGCATGCAAAAGAATAGATATCTAGGGTGGCCCATATCCCATATCTTATTTTCCCCCAGCCCCCCTTCAATTTAGAGGGGATCTAGGGATAGGGGGATAGATGGGGGAGGATACTAGAGTCTTGAATTCAGAATGAAACAAATGTAGATATATATCGATGATGAAACTTTTTGGTGGGTATGCTCTCCTTGTATCTATATATAGGGACTCAAAACTCTTGGTATGTGATCCCCATCCCCCATCTAGATTCTACTCATATTGAATATTAGATTAGACCCATATAGAGTGGAATAACACCTGATTGCCTAGTTTTTGGTTACTATTATGGTTATGGTTACGATTATGATTACTAATAGATCAGGATTGAGATTGGATCATATTAATCTTGATGATCTAGCTTATCTATCTTTGGAAACATTGATCTATATTAGAAACCCCTTATCTATTCTCTTAGTAACCCCCTTATATATAGAACTCTAGAGCATGACTAGAGAGTTGGTCCCTTCCCTATATATCTATCTTTGCTGACATAAAATAGAGGGGGGTGGCCCTATATTTCTAGTGGGTCTCCCATATCTCTCTATAGGGCATATGACCCTATATATCTATCTGGGCATATAGATGATCTAGCAAAACAAACATCAACATCAACATCTATATAGATATGGGATAAGGCCAAACTCTATATTGGGGTGGGGATAGGGCCAAAGAAATGTTATATCGGGGATAGGGGGTTATTAATCTGTTCTATATAGATGGCCACATCAACATATAAATAGGCTCTAGGGCATGATGAACATGATGGCTTGGGCACTAACAAGATAAGATAGGATAGATTAGGCCTATCTATATAGATTTCATAGTGAGCTTTCCCTCCCTATCTTTGGCATACCCCTGACCTTGACTCATATATATATATATATATATATATTTTGACACTCACCAGATAGATTTGGCATACCATTGATAGAATATCTCCTCAACTAAGGGTAATGGCCTATAGATATTCATAACCCCCCACCCTAGTTATTAAGACTATGATAAGAGTGGAACAACCCCCCTTGTTCAATCTCTAGCCCCCCCACCTCGGTTGCTAATTTATAGAGTGGAGCAACCCCTCTAAGATAATATTTGATAGTCTATTGAACTAATGATCATGAGATCAATGGTACACTTACATGAGATAGACAATCCTCTATTATACATATTTTAGATAGAGCCCTATCTATCCATCTAAGGGGCATATATGAACCCAATCTTAGGAGACTCACCCCAAATATAGAGATCTCTAAGTGAGGCACTATACTGTAGGAGATAGATGAGCTGACTGATCACTATCTAGATAGAGATTAGGGTCATTGGCTAGTCAAGATGCCTCTCCTCTCCAAGTTAGCAGATAGATAGATAGATGGGCTAATCAACCACCATCTAGGTAGAGATTGGGGTCATCCATAACTTTGTTACATATGTAACATCATGAAATTAAAATCTATACCATGGATAGATAAGGAATATATAAGATAGTCCTTATAGAGAGATATGGGAGACCCACAAGAGATATAGGGCCGCTTCACCCCTGCCCCCACCTATATACAAATGCAACTACAACTATAACTACTATAACTACAACTACAACTAAAAACACAACTACAACTATAACTAAAACTCTAATCTTAGCAACTGGGGTGGGAGGTCCCTATAGAGAGATATGGGAGACCCATGGAAACTCTATATGGGGTAACTAGAGGTTTCTCCCTATAGAGAGATATGGGAGACCAAATAGAGATCTAGGGCTGCCCCATATATTCGTATAAACAATGGAAACTCACATATCATATAGAGGGGGTCAACCCATAGAATTCTAAGGTCTACCTAAATGGCCACTCATGTGACATGTACAATAAGAGGACATGTTATGTATCCAACCCACTTTGTCAATGAGACCAATGGAAACCCATATATAAATATAGATTAGATAGGCAAAAACTCCCATATCATATAGAGAGTAGCAACCCAGTTTCTAAGATATGGGAGACCCCCAAAAAATAGATAGGGCTTAGTCTAGTTGGACATAGGTTGAGTTTGGTTGTTTAGTTGGTCATATCATATGTCTCAATCATTTTCCCATCTGTAGAGTGAGTGAGTTGAGTGATTCACCCCATATTTCTATCTAAAGGGAAGTGGGGATACAACATCATTCAACCCAATGAGACTAGAGATGGTGTTGCCCTATATAGATAGATAACAGATGGCACCCCTAGATAGATATCTAGGATATTTGACCCATTCCCCATTTATGTAGATAGATGATAAAGAGTGGTGGGGTAGGAAACATGTTATGGGTAGGAGAGTCCACCACTTTACTTTAGAGCTTTATTCATTGGATGAATATTCAGTTAGTGTAAGAAGAGATATATAGATAGGGGTTGTTCATCAAATCCATATCCATATCCATATCGATATCAATATCAATATCAATATCAATATCAATATCAATATAAATATCAATATCAATATCAATATCAATATCAATATCAATATCAATATCAATATCAATATCAATATCAGTATCAATATCAATATCAATATCAATATCAATACCAAAATCAATATTAATATCAATATCAATATCAATATCAATATCTATTTAGTCATGTCAGGTCAAGTCAGGTTAGTGTACCCATACCCATGTGCCATATAGATAAATAGGTGGTGTAGGAATTATTCTATTTTATTATCTATGTGGGATTCGGTCACATATCTATAAATGGCCCAATCCCATAGCCCATATCTATAGATAGCCCAGTTTCTCCACTATGGGAGTTGAGTTTGATCTATATAGGGCCCAATCCCAGATGTAGCCATCGATGGAGAGTGGATATATTATATCTAACCCATATCTAACCTCAGAGAGAGAGAGAGAGAGAGAATATAATAGATAATTCATCATCCATCTAAGGGGTTGGGCTATATATTTATCTAGGGTGATTAATCATGTATCTCAAATACTTGATATCACCATATATTGATCTATAAATAGGGAATAAAGGGCTGAGCCATATAGATAAAGAAAGGAGAGGGGATTGTTATGATAGAACCCCATATAGAGAAGTTAGCTACTAGATCCTGTTATGGCCGCTCGATATATAGAGTGGGGCCTCAACCAATAGCACTATATCTTGAGATCCTTCTACTATGTAGCCAATCCCCTGATTGCTAAGTTTAGGCCAACCACCCAAGCCCTCTTTATCTATATGGGAATCATTTCCCTATATATATATGGATAAAGATATGGCCAACCACCTAAGCCCTATCTATATGGGACTCATTTCCCTATATATAGATATGGGTTTAGAGGCACCATATCTATATATAGGGAGACTTTAGAGGCATACCCTATAGATAGATATGCTTTCAACCAATGCCCCCCTTTATTATCTATGGGATAGAACAAGCCTGCTACACCCACCCAGACCCTATAGTTACAGATAGGCCCTGAGATGAAGATTTGAGATCAAAATCTAATATCTAAGATCAGATCTAGATCTATTAACAACCACAACTATAACTACAATTGATAACTACAATTGGGTTACTAATATATCTATATGGTTGTTAGATAGGCCCTCTTGACCATAGAGAATAGAATTAGCCTATCAGTAGCCACCTGAGCCTTACATGAATGATGAAAGCCTTAGACTAGGCACTTAGTCCCCCCCATATATAGATTTAAATAGGCCAATGACCCATATCTATATATATGGCTTCCCACCACTATCTATGGGGTACCCAAACCCAACCCATATAGATAGATAGGCCTGTGACTTTCACCCATATCTATAGATGTCTTTAAACTAGGCACCCTCAAACTAGGCACCCAACCCATCTAGATAGATAGGCTCATGACTCGCACCCATATCTATAACTAGGCATCTAATCCCCCCATAGATAGATATGGCTCCCAACCTAGTTGATACTATAGATATGTCCCATCTATATAGATAGGCTAGGCACCCCCTCTATCTATATGGTTGTTAGATAGGCCCATAGATCTATATATGGCCAACGAGGAAAGCCTCATACTAGGCACCCAATCCCCCTATCCTTATATATAGATATGGAATCCAATTTAGTTGCCTAGTTGCTAATATATCTTATTTGAGTTAAAGATAGAGTCTTCTTAATTTAGAGTTTTCCCCTATTATATTGGTATTAGTAGAATATCAGGAAATTAGGATTGGATAGATATATAGGTCGATCTCCCTTATCTATCATTAATATATCTATATTAGCAACCTAGTTGTAGTTGTGATTGCTAATAGATCTAGATTTGATTTTGGATCTTAGATTTTGATCTTAGATCTGAATCTTGAAATGATCTTAGACTCGTAGTGCCACCCCCACCCCAGTTTCTAAGAAATGAATATCTGAACTCAACTATAGACAAGTGGATAGATACATAGGGCTTTGTATCCATATCTATATCTATATCTATATCTATATTTATATCTATATATATATCTATATCTATATCTATATCTATATATACATACATACATACATATATATATATATATATATATATATATATATACATATATATATACCTATATATATATATATATCTATACCTTCTCATCTCCTAATGTATTATAATAGAGAGATGGGTGGGCATGGGCAGAGGGGCCATCTATCTATCCATCTGGTCCTATCTTCTATATGGCCCATATTCCATAGAGAATAGAGGGGGGATATTGGTCTAAATAGAGATAGGGGACCTTGATCTACTCCAACCAAGAAATTGTACTCAAGCTTAGAGTCATGGGGTGACTCTCTATAGTCATAGCCTAGAGAGAATTCTATACTATACATAGGCCCACTTCCTGCATCTATAACTATCTATATATCTATCTAGGCATCCTCAACTTAATAGGGGATATATGGGGAAGCTAGATAATCAAGCAAGCTAATAACTGTAATTCAAGATAACAAGTCAATCATCCAAGCTAGCTAGTCCCAAAGAATTCAAGATCAATATGCTCATATGCCTAAAGTAATCCATCATAAAATGTGAGTTCCCAATGAGGAGAATCATGCTAGCAAGTCAAGCCATCATAGAATATAATAGAATATAGAATGCCCTATATATAGATAGAGAAAATTCTCTATATCTATATCTATATCTATATCAATATAGTGGAGGTTGTTAGGAGGCCCCTCGATCTCCTCTCCTTCTTAATCCCCCCACAATATAGAGATAGAGTTTCCTTGGCATTGGCACAGTATATAGATAGAGATAGAGTTTATTGGAATTGGCATTGGCACCCCATATAGAAATGAAATGTAAATGAGAGAGGGGGCTATAACTATAATGATAATTGGGAGGATCCATCCATCTACATCTATAGAGTAAAATTATCTAGTCAAGGGCTTGGGCCTTAGATTAGACTAGACTCTATATGTGGCCTCCTGAGAGAACCCCTGATGTTAGCATGAGTGGAGTCTATAGATGGGGGTCCTCGACCTCCTCAATCTCACATCTATATAGATTCTATTATATATCTATATATAGGGCCAAGGCCAAGCCCCCCATATATGTAATGTAATGTCTAGGGAAAGAGAGTGCCCCATATCTATATATAGGGAAACTCTCTATTGGGTAGAGGGGCCTAGGATAGATGGGATAGATTAAATCCCAACTAGATATATAAGTAGATGAGAGATTGTCCATATTCTATCTATATGGCTTAGCCTCCTAAGAGAACTATGACTTCCCTATCTCCCTATCTCCCCATATATAGAGAGGTGGGAGTAGGGAAGTGCCCCTCTCTCTCTCTCTCTCTCTCTCTCTCTCTCTATATATATATATATATATATATATATATATATATATATATTTGTTCCTCTTCCCCATATAGATATATAGGGGAGTGTTTCTCTAGATATGATATATATGGCTCCTCCCAGATAGATATATAGGCCTATATAGATAGATAGATATGGGTGTGGTTGAGCGTTACATACGTAATATTAGAGCATTGATGCACCATTCTATACTAGGATGGATTATCCAACCCAACCCCATCCTCATCTATATATATATATATATATATATATATATATATATATATATATATATATATATCTTATCCCCTATAACTATATGGGTGAATAAGATATGACTTTTCAGTCGAGTGCCAACTCGACTCTATAGAGTACTAAGTCATAATGAGTGCATTCTTTGATTCTCTGAGTCATGACCATCTGGCTATAGATAGGTGCACCACAAGAGATATATAGATTTGGGAATTAGGGGATCATACTAAACCATAAACAAATCAAGTCCCCCTATCCCTAGATAGTTGTGGGATGGGGCTGGGGTCTCATCCCCTCTATATAGATATCTATATGGGACTATATTGGCCCTCTATATATAACTAAACTATAAATAACTCTAAACTCTAAACTCAACTATAGTAGATAGATATATATGGGGGGATTAGATTTATATATAGGGGCCATTTCTATATATAGGATGTTTAGTGTGAGGCCTATAGTTGGGAGTTGAGAAGTGCCTAGTAGGGATTCAATTGGGCACTGCAAGCCCTCAACCAATATTTACCAACCTACACTACCAACCCATATCTATAATTTCTATGGGGTGGGGGACCCATATATAGGCTGGGCACTTCTTAGCTACCAATGATTATTAATTGCTCTAATAGGCAACGAACCATATACATCTATATGGGATTATTAATAGAATTGTGTGGGGGGTGGATATATATAGAGGGGATTCAAGCTAGGGGCCCTATACATCTATATGGGATTGGGCAGGGGGGCCTCCCTCTATATATATTGATCTATATGGGATATATAGATTTTTTTGGTGGCCCTATATATCTATATGGGATTGGGCATGGTCCCCCCTCCCTATATATCTTATCTATTCTATATGGGCATAGGGAGAGGGGTCCCTATCTAACTAGATGGGATTGGGCATAGGGCCATGCCATCACTATAGGGCCTTGGGTTCGTGCCTTGGGTTAAGGCTAGGGGCCTAGCTATATGGGCCTCAGGTTGCCTATCTATCTATATATAGAGGGGGCTAGGGGCCTATATATCTATATGGCCCCCTCAATATATAGAGTTTTTTTGGCCCCCTCTCTATATATAGGATATATTCTATCCCATTTAATCTATTGGGTGGCCATCAAGCCCTATAGATCCCATATATATAAAGAGGGGAGCCTATCTAATATATCTATGGTAGATCTAGATATATCTTAGGGGGGCTTAGATAGATCTAACCCCCTCCCCCTTCCCCTCTATATAGATATTGATATCGATATGGGATAGATAGGGCTTAGGGGGCCCTCTGTACTCTATATATAGGGTAGGGTCTAGCCCATTCAATCTATAGGGTGGCCCTTCCCCCAAGCCCTCTATAGTTATCTGGGTTAGATCTATCTAAGGAGGCCCTCCCCCCAAGCTAGCCCTATATATCCCATATAATATCAATATCTATATAGAAGGGAAGGGGGTTAGATCTATCGAAGGGGGGCCCAAGATAGAGTTTCTTTGTCCCTCTATATAGATTTTATTTAGATTTATATTAGATAGGGATCTGGCCATATGCCATATATATATAGAGAGAGAGAGAAGAGAGGGGGGACCATCTATAGAGAGATAGAGAGATAGATATATAAGGATCTGGGCATATTCCATATAGATAGAGGGGAGGGGGACCACCACATATATATAAAGAGGGGGCCCAACTCTCCATCCATAGAGTGAGGGGGATCTAGATATTCTATACATGATAGGATTGACTGAGAGTGAGGAGGATCTGATCACTATCTATACTCTCTTCTCTATAGGGTGGGGGTGGGCCTCTAGATTCTATCTAAAAGTAATGGGCCCATATCCATATCACTATCTATTTATCTAACTAGTTCAATGATCACTCTATAAGGGTCTCCATATCTATATAGGGTAGGGTAGGGCTTAACAAGAGAGAGGGGGAAGGAACAGGCCACTACCATATCTATATTATAGAGGGGGAGGGGTGGACCCCCATAGTTAAAGAGGGCATCCAATCTCATCTCTATTATATATATGTTACATGAGTGACCCACATATCTATGAGTCAAGGATTAGGATTAGGATGAGGATGCCTATATATCCATATGGGGACCACCACCCCATCACCTATATAGAGTCTAGGGGGCCACTCCCATACCTCTCTATCTATCTATCTATCTATATATATATATATATATATATATATATATATATATATATATATATATATAGATATAGATATATTGGGATGGGATGGGACTGACTATATATGTCACATGAGTGACCCATCTATATCTCTATAGAGTAGACTAGAGGGGGAGCAAAACTGAAATATATACATCATATAAGTGACCCAACTCTACTCTATATGTTATGGGGAATCAAATCACTATATGGTATGGACTAAACTAGAACTCTATACATCACATGAGTGACCCACTAATATAGTCTCATGATATGGCCCCCCTCTAAAAAAATGGATATGGGGGTCATACCATATCTAGTCTAGTTTATAGAGGGGCCCATCTAACCACTAAAGTAAGGGCCACCTCTCCATCCAACTAGTAAGTAGAGATATAGATATATAGAGAGGGGGCCCACTATGATATATTTATTCTCTACTCACCCAATATCGATTAGTTCATTTCTCTATGAACCACCATGATATATTAGGTGCAAAAATATAGAAGAGATGGGCCAATCTAATATAATCTAATCTATATAGAGGGGCTAGGGGAGAGGGCATAACTAGTCTATGTCCCTATCTAAAAAAAGCGGGGCACCTACCCAAATCTAAATTAACTAGATGGGATTGGGGGATTGGGCATCTATGCTATGGCACCCTATATATCACTATGGTGACCCCCCTAGATAGTGGTGGGGACTGATTCTATTGATGAACTACACCCAAATAGATATATAAGGTCAATGGTTCACCCCATCCCCATATAGATAAAGGGAGGGTATGGACTACTTAGCTTCATTCATGAACCCCTATAGATCTATCCCTAGATGAGCATTGATACAAAGTGGGACCATAAAGATTTGGCAGTCACAACTATGGCTATAGTTCTAGTTCTAGTATTCCCTCCCTTTAGAAGTAGGTTGTTATGGGAGGATGAGATGATAAGACCTCACCCATATATAAAAATGGATAGGGCTATCTACCTATATATCTATTTAGGATCTTTGTGACCATACCTTATAGATAGAGGGGGATGATCTATGATTTTAGATCAGCTTGCCTATCTATCCATTATATATGTGTATCCCAGATAGATATATAGGGCTCATCAATCATATCAAAATAGAGAATAGAGATGGATGGGCCTAGACATAGTTGGCTTGAACCCCCATATAGAATAGAGGGGCCAATATTCAGATCAAGATAGGGGACCCCTCTCCCTTATCCGCTATCCCCTATCCCCTATCTATATGGAAAGGGGAAAGGGGAAAGGGGAAAGGGGAAAGGCAGGAGGATGGCTCTCAACATGGTGTTAGTTCATGCTGATTGTCATTGTAAAAACTCTATCTAGCCATCTATCTATTGGGTTGGGGTCAAGGTCCCTATCTATATATGGGTTCGCTATCCTCATCCTTTTCTTTAACCTCATTGAGACATGGATGGTCTCAGTCAACTCATGTTACATCTATAGAATCCAGATCTCTATATAAATCTAGATTCTTTATAGATAGATATAGATAATAGATGGTGGAATCATCTATTTCTATTCTTTATTTATTCATTTCTTTATTTACATGATATCAATCAAGTCATCTCATTAGTTGTATCATGTAGATAATCAATCCCCATAGATATATAGGCCTCAGCCTCCTGAACCCTCAAGTCTTATAGATCTATATGCCCCCCCAATAATAGTCTTTTTACCCCCTTTTTCTATATAGATGGGGAGTTAGATAGAGTTAGAGGGGCCCTCCTTATATATCTTATCTTATCTTATCTTATCTTATCTTATCTTATCTATCTTGTGGCCTCACTATAGGTAGGGAAAGGGGCCCCCCAATAGATAGAGTTTTTTTGGCCCCTCTCTCTCTCTCTCTCTCTTTATATATATATATATATATATATATATATATATATATATATATATATATATATATATATATATATATATATATATATATATATATATATATATATATATATATATATATATATATATGTCTCATGTTAGAGGGGCCCTCCCTATATATCTTATCTTGAGCATAACAAATATTATCTTATCTTATCTTATCTTATCATATCTTATCTTATCTATCTGGCTGAAAGGTGGCCCATATATATAGCCTGAACTCTCTATATGGGTCCTATCCCCCTTCATCTATACGAGGCCAAGGGCACCTCCCACCTTCTATCCTATCTATATCTAGCATGCGCACCTACCTCCAAATATCTAGATAAGGCTCTTTACTCTCTCTACTCTAGATAGCTCCTCCCCTGATGACCCAAAATAGATATATCATGTCCACTATAGATAGCTATGGTAGAAGGGGGAGCCTATCTAGAATCTCCAATGGGCCCATATAGTTGTTTGGTTAGATCATTTGACTCAAGATACACTTTAGACTAAACTAAAGTGATTGGGACATCACTTCACATAGATAGATGGATCCTCCTAGGATATTCTATATATAGGGCAATGAAAGCTCAACTGGAGTATAGACAGACTAGTTATAGATTGGAGGAGAGAGTGGGGAGCCTACTCTAGTTTAGTTTAGTTTAGTTAGGGCATAGTTCTCATCATGATATGCATACCTCATATCATAGCCAGGCTGGTGGGCCATATAGATATATAGGGGGTCCTGATAGCTTATCTTGATCTTGATCTTATTAGAAATGAATACTCCTCAAATAAAATAGTCTATGTTTGATGAGCTGATCAACAGCTGAGAGAACTCTAATTATGATGTGATGCAAGTGGTCAATCACTCATATCAAATTTGAACCCAAACCCAGCCTAATTCTATAACCTAAACCTAAACTTGACCTCATTCTAGAAACTAAACCTAGCCCGATTCTAGAATCTACCCTATCCCTATATATTTTAAATGCTTTCAAAGATTGAGGATCACCTATCTATATATATGATATTGATAGGAATGGTTCTCTCCATCTAGATCTGGGTCTCTATCTCCATTTGGGGAGCCCTATATATCTATTTGGTGGGGTAGTCATGGTCATTGATGACTATATAGCCCTATATGTCTATCTAGGGGGTAGTCATGGTCATTGATGCCTATATATCCCTATATATCTATTTGGGGGGTGGTCATGGTCATTGATGCCTGCATGGATGAGTAGTCTAGTGGGACATGGTAGTAGCATATAAAATAGGGGGAAGTTGATTCATGATGTCACCAAGGGAGTGTATTCATGGTAGGCTCCACTTCAAAGTCTAGTAGGTTTACTGATAGATATAGTTCCATGGCCATATCAGGGATAGGGGTCCCCAGCTCAAAATTATATCATTTAGTCTAGTCCCTCAAAATTCTATTATAACTTACCTGAGCTCTCACTTGAAGGCTATAGCTATATATAAACTGGATAGGGATAGGGATAGGCCAAAAAAACCCTATCTTGGGATAGAGATAGGCCAAAAAACCCTATCTTGGGATAGGGTTAGTCTAGGTCAGGGGTTGATCCCCTAAAGTCAGTTCAGTTGTTTATAGATCAGATCTCAGATTGTAATTGTAAATATAGTTATGTCTGGTCCATAGTCTAGTCTATCCTTCCCTCTGTCAGATCATAGATATTCTAATCAGAGCATCTAGTGCCCCCATATATAGATAAGGCCACCATTATCTAAGGGTCGAGCCCAACCCCAACTAGAACTATGTCTATGAGGACTCTCTATCTATATGGGGAGCAAACATACTACATCAGTCATCATGGTACTATTCCATCTCAAATAGATAGTTTATATATTACATGCATTCAATCGATGGCCTATATATAGGGGTTGGGCATAGCAGAGAGTCTTGTCGGGCTCACCTATATAGCTAGGGGTTAGAGGTACCTTGACTAGATAGATAGGCCTCTTGAGCCCCTATAACATCCATATAGATTTCAATCATACATTCCTTGAGCTCAACTCATTCAATAACCTTTAGCTCTAGCCTATATATCTGTCTAGGGTGACCCCTAGATAGACCCCCATATATATATATGGTTGGTGGCCCCCTCCCTATATTTATATAGAGATATAGACATAGGCTCTCCTATATCTCTATAGATTCCTAGATTTGATCTCTATAGATGCCCCCCAATCTATATCTAACTATATATATGGTAAATAGAGATCAATTAATCCCTATATAGCCCATATATCTATCTAGGCCCCCCACCCCATAGATAAACTATAAACGAGACTCCTCCACCCCATATATAGACTAAATATAGAATCTATCTCTATTTTTATCTTTGTATTTGGGAGTGCCATAGCTTGAGTACCTATCTTAGTAACTGAGTCGAGTCGAGCCTATCTCCCTATCTTTATCGAGTCCCCTCTATATCTATATGGCAATATAGATATAGATAGTGATATAAATAGTAATATAGATAGTGATAGTGATATAGATATAGATATAGATATAGATAATGAGAGAGTTTAGTAGGTTGAGGGCATAGCTCTAGAATCTAGGTGCCCTCCCCCCTCCCCTATATATCTTATCCATATAGTGACTAGATCTCTATCTCTATATAGGGGTGGGGGGGGGAGGGGGGTGAGTGCCTCCCTCACTTATACCCATCTATATATATGGGGTCCTAATCCCCCTTGACCTATCCCAATCTATATAGAGGGGGGCCTAGTCCCCCTCGATCCATTGCCATAGTTTTATCACATTGGCATTGGCAAGCCAATCTGGCTAGACTCTATAAAATAGGCATAGATCAGCTTGCTTAGTTTAGAATGGGTGCCAATTAATAGACCATGGATAGATCTATAGGGCATGGTATAGATATATAGGGTACATGGGGGAGGATGGGGAGAGACCCTCTATATATATGATGATAGAGGAGGGACCCTTTATATCTCTCTCTCTCTCTCTCTCTCTCTCTATATATATATATATATATATATATATATATATATGGTGATAGAGGGGGGAGAGGAACTCTCTATATATGGGTTTGGATCCCATCTAAATATATGGTGCTACCATGGGGTTTAATCCTAAAATTTAATCCTAGTAATGCCTTTTAGATATATATGGCATTTGTAGTGGATTGATCTAGTGTGACCAAATCTAGGTTTATCCGCCCATCTCCACTACTCTACTCTAGAGAGGGATAGATGAGACATAGCTCTTTTCCATATAAAGAGTTTATGGGTCCTCCCAACATATATGAGATGAGAGGGGCTCAATCGATAGTCAACTGTATAGTCTCTGTTACTAGCATACACACACACACACACACACACACACACACACACACACACACACACACACACACACACACACACACACACACACACACACACACACACACACACACACACACACACACACACACACACACACACACACACACACACACACACATGCACGTGCACGCATGTGCACACACACGTACACACACGCACGTGCGCGCACGCACACACACACACACACACACACACATGGATGACCAAAAAACACTGTATGAATCGAATCACCCCCATATATGGCTCTCCTACCTCCCCATTGGTCATTTTCCATTGTATCCACATCAATAAGATGCCTTGTGTATCTCTACTCAACTCTCAACTCTCTATTTATAGATATATCTCAGGAGGGCCAAAGAATATATATCTAAAAAAACTCCCATATACATAGAGCAGGGGTGCCAAGAAACTCTATTTAGTGCCAATTGAACTCTATAATATGGGGGGTGAACTCTATATAGTTCCAATTAAACTATAGACTATGCCCCCTTTATATATATGGTCAATGAAATCCTATCTCTATCTCTATAGATGGGGCCTCCTAATCTATATCTAACTCTATCTAGCTAATATCTATTCTATATGGCTCCCATCTATCGTCTATATATAGAGGGGAGGGGGTTAGATCTATTTAAGGCCCCCCTAGATAGATCTAGGTCTACCAAATATAGATTAGATAGGTTTAGTTGGGGCTCAATGGGAATTGAGTGGGAGATTAAGATAGACAATCTCATACTTGACTAGCCACCTCATGGTTGTATTATTTAGATAATACATGGAGATAGACTAGTTAGATAGATAGGGGCATTTGTATCATGTAGGCCCCTATCTATCCCTTAAGGATGACTAGCCATCTCAAGACTAGACCAATAAAGCTTTGGGGGGGTTAGATAGATAGGGGCATCTAACGATCTCATATATATCTTATCCCATATATATAGAGGAGGTGAACGTAGCAAAATTTATCTATATGGGAGATAGGAAGTGAGATATAATATCGACCCTCCTTATTACTTATATAATATGAAGTGAGATAAACCATTCATATTAATTGTAGAATAGAGATAGATGAGTGGGGGTCACCTATCTATCACTATGGGACTAGTGAGTGTTGACCACTCACTATCTATCTTCTTGGCCACTCTAGATAGCCCTACCCTATAGATCTATCTGATGAGTGGAGGGGGTCACCTATCACTATGGACCAGTGCCATAGTACTAGATAAGTGACCCCCATAGAGATATATGGCCATCTATAGACCACTCACAATAATGGTGTGGTAATAGATGATATGAGTGGGGGTGTCACCTATCATTATGGACCAGTGCCATAGTGATAAATAGGTGACCATGGATCTCATGACAGATAAATTATCTATAGCTAAATCTCAATCTCAATCTAATTAATAATCTATAATGGTCTAAAAAAAGAGCCATATAGATAAGATATATAGGGAGGCCCCCAAGATAAGGTTTTTTTGGCCCTCTATATAAACTAAACTCTAATATAGAATGTGCCCCCCACCCCATATCTAAACTAAATGGTAGACTCCCCCCACCTCATATATAAATTGAATGGTATACACTATCTCTATCTATATATTCCGCATAGAATCTCATAGTGAATATAGACTGTGCCACCCCCTCTATCTCTATCTCTATCTCTATCTCTATCTCTATCTCTATCTCTATCTCTATCTCTATCTCTATCTCTATCTCTATCTCTATCTCTATCTCTATAGATGGGGCCAATAAGAACTCTATATAGGGGGGCCATCCAGACATAGTGAGGGTTGGGGTCGCCAAAAAAACTATCTATTTGGGGAAGGAGGGCTCAACCAATGGCCTTTAGGCTTTAGGTCAAGGGCCTCGACTCCATCTAGAGGTCCCACCATCACTCTATGGGGTGCTGTAGACACCGAAATTGTGTCGACTCCCCTGGTCATTCCTCATCTTCTTTCTTCTTCACCTATTGAACCCTTGCCGATCACTTGTTTCACCAGCATTGACCCTGGCAGCATGTAAAGAGGAGCACAGAGCAAAAGGTAGACTCTATCCCCATTATGCATCTGCCGACGTCGGTCTTTACCCGACCGATGTCGCCGACGTCGGTCACCTATCGGCCGACGTCGGCAATCCTGCTGACGTCGGTCACCTTCCCCTTGTCCGTTATCAGTTAGCATTCGGTTTCCCGAAACGGTTGATGAACCATTTCTGGAACCGTCCCCGTCCCCCGCCTTCATCAACCTCTGCCAGCCATTTAAACCAGATCCCTGAACGCTGATCAACCGAACGCTGAGCAACCAACCTGTGAATTCCTCCACGAACCTGCGAACTCCGAGCAATCATCGACACTACGACATCAACTAATCTGCACACCATGGCTTTCATCGGGTCTTCTACCAGGTAAGTCTTTATTCTGTTTATTTCATTTTCTTTTCTTAGTTATTATTTATGTTCTGTTATCCCTGCCTCTGTCCTCAAACCCCCGGCCTCTGTTCTGACCTCGTCCCAACCTCGTCCCTGTCCTTATCAAAACCCTGTCTCGACTCTGTCTAAACCTCGTCCCTGTCCTTATCAAACCCTACCCTGATCATATCAGACCCTGTCCCGACTGTTCAGACCTATCCCGACTCTGTTCAAACCCCCCAGACTCTCCCTGAACCTGTCCCGACTCTCTCAGACTCTGTCCCGAACCTTTTCCCAGAACCTGCCCCTACCGACGCCGGTCACTACCCCGACCGACGATGGCACCTTGACCGACGTCGGCACCTTCCCTAACTGACGCCGGCACCATAGAGACCGACGCCGGCGACTGTGCAGAACAGTGCCGCATATCAGGTACGCCTTTTATTTTCTGTCATTTATTTCTGTCATTATCATCTACTTTCGTCCAATTATCTACTCTTTTTTATCAGTGGGTTGATATCCTTCTAGGGAGTCTTCGTACTTCCGGGATCGGGCGTTCGCCTGACAACCCACCATATCTCTTATTAACATTTTTCCGTGTTTAGCCTTTTCTTCGCAGGTGTCATTCCTCCACAGCAAAAGAGGAGAATCTTTCAACGTCTGATTTCGGTGCGCACGACTATATCAGGTACTTCTAGCCTTAACCATCTTTTAGTTTCTTATTTCTTCTTTGAATGTAGAAAGCAATTTTGCATTAGAAACATTCTGGCACGCCCGGTGGGACCCTAGGTCCTCCTTGGGTTCTTTCTTTCTTCCGTTCATATAGGTGCATTAGGTTTCTTCCTTTTCGCCTCCTTTTCGTCTCTTCTTAAACAACATCATAAGCAGAACTAAAACGAACACTTCTTTCTTTCTTGCATTTCTAGACTAGCTAAAAATCATATTCTTCGACTCTTTCTCCATTCATCTTCATACGAACAAACATTTCGACTTGGACATTAAAACACTTTGCATTCATCTCTGTTTGCCTGCATCTTTTAGACCACACATAGTAATTAAACCGCATATTGAATTAATCTAGATCACTTGATGTTACACGACCAGACCACCTGCACAAAACAAACATAAAACTTACCTGAGACAAGGCCCGACTGGGATTTCATCCCCCAGCGGATACCTTACCCGTCCCGGTGACCCTACTTGGATTTCATCACCAAGGGGGAAGCCCACTCCATTCTCTGGCGGAGTCTAATCTCTAGGTGAGGTATATTTTGGCTAAGCGAGACCAGCTAACCACTGGAATCGTGAAGTGAGGGGAGCTTGCTCCTTAGCACCAGGCCGCGTACCAGACCCTAACACAGACTTCTTCAGCACCATAACAAAACCCGAAACCATCCATAGACTGCTTCTTCTAGGACCCATTTTTCAGCCAACCAACCTTCCACACATATTCTAAGGCATAAGCCACTATAATCTTAATAATTTACTTCTAGGGTTTTAGGATCTGTTTGTGTCTTCATCTTTTTAGTTCTTATCTGCTTTTTTGAGCTTGTGAGGACGTTCTCCCTTGCCTTGAATGGTTCTGACACATAATCAAACCAAGGCTCTTCTTGACCACGCTAGCCATCAATCGCTTTCGCCTACCCCGTCTACAACCAACCCTATAATGGAGTTCTATTCGAAGACCGAAAGAATTCCTACCAGACTATCTCCAACTCAGACGCCTATCATCTCAGAAGGGGACCAAGACTTTGCAAGATTCTTAGACCTCAATACCGTAGCCCTCCAAAACTATCTCGCAAGAAAACCAATGCGGGACCTTTCAGGCGACGTGGCGACGACATCCACACCGTTCGCCACCCAACTCTTTTCGACTCAACCTTTCACCTCAACCATTAACCCAACCATGGCCTATACGCAAAGTTTGGCCTCCTCGTCTATTTTTAGACCAACCTCCACTGGGGTTTCGTTACCCCCTCAACCACCTGCAATTTAATCAAGCTCTACATCATACCAGAACTTGATTGCCTCGACTCCTCACACTCTTACGCCTATATATGCAGGAGTGCCTACCTCGCCCTTTGTCAATGCTGTCACACAACCTTCTTTGGCGGTATCTAGTCAGCCTATGCCTTCTACCTTCATAACCCAACCACCCTTAGCCTCTACTTCTGCCCCTGCGACTAGTCATCCGTACGTTGTACAACCGACTATGTCGCACGCCTCTTCTAACCTCTTTCAAGCACCTTACAACCTAGGGGGCGCTCAACCCGCCAATCCGTCAGCAGATCTTATCAAGATGCTGATGGATAAAATGTCCCGTCTCGAAGCTTCCATCTCCGGTTCAAGCAATACTTTGTCATATGAACAAATTTGCAGCGAGCCCATCCACCCTTCTGTCCCTATCCGACCATACCCCAACCATTGGGAGCTTCCTAAATTCACTCGCTTTCAGAGTAAGGAAGACCCACAACAACATCTAAAGGCATTTAGACATGCCTGTTATCTTATCGCCCACGACGATGCGTTACTTCTACGCACGTTTCCTATGTCCCTTTCTGGCCCTGCCCTTGACTGGTATAGTTCTCTTGCCAGACATTCTATCTTTTCATTCATCCAACTCGCCCAATTATTCGTCGACCATTTTTCTATCAATATCACTAAACAAGTTTCGATCACAGACCTTTACTCCATCAGACAATTTGATGACGAATCAATCGTCGATTTTGTTGCTCGTTGGATAAGCTTGATCAATCAGCTCTCCTTCTCCTTGCCTCAACCTGAGCTCATTGAGCTCTTTTCTCGAGCATGTGTCAGTCACATCTCGTCCACCCTGCGGGTTCAAACATTCCACACTTTTGACGAGGCCTTCACCATGGCCCGAAAGCTTGAACTCCGCGCCATTGAAGAAGATAAGGTTAAATTATGTAACACTAACAATGACCATTCTTCTTCCAGACCTTCTTCTGCCCACTCTCAATCCGAGGAGTCGGCAAACACTGTCATCTTTAGACCATCATCTTCAACAATAACCAACCGCTCATCATCTTCAACATTAGACTACATCAATAAACATTTTCAACGTCAATCCATACAGCGTCAATTCACTCCAATTAGGGAGTCATATGCCTCTGTCTTGGATAAACTCGACAAGGGGAATCTTATCTTGGATAACTTGAATGCACCACCCAACCAAAACCTTGACATCTTCAAGCAACCCCTTTCTAATCACCCACTTACTCAAGACAACGTCCAAACCATAACCATTGACCCTCAAGACCATGATATACACACGGTCAACACTATCTTTTCTCTTATCCCTGACCAACCTCTTTCACAGGTGGAAGACCTTTCTTCCCCTATACCTCCTCCACGTGGTGAATAACTTTCTTCTCCCACTTCTCCTCCAGTGACTTCTCCTATATTAGAAGACGCTTTGACCACATCAACACCAGCTGCCTCGCCTTCATCCTTATTATCATCCATAGACGATCATACCTTTTTGACTCCCCAACCACACACAGAAGCCATGACTACTCCAGAGCTCTTTCCTCTTAAAGAGCCCATACCTTTAATCTCTTCTCCATCGAGAGAAAAACCGTCCACATCTAAGTCCAAACCCGCGTAGGCGTCCATCATGCCCAAAGAGACTAAACCTCTTGGTGTTCGCCCCACATCTAATCTCGCCTCGCACAAAGGTGGCCCTCAACCCAAACCAGAGAAGGCTACTAAACCACACCGGAGACCTCCCCCCTATCTTCGTCATTACCTTCAATCTTGGGCCCACATCCATCTACTTTACTCGGAGTGCTTCCCACTCCCATACTTCACAGAGGTACGTCACCTCCATTATTCTATCAACCCGTCAGACTTACATCTCATCCAAACCATCGACCAATGCCTCCTTCGCCTCCCAAACCAATGTCACCAACCCTCTCTGCAATAAAACATCCCGATCCGTTAGCAGGTTCTTATGCCTTGCTCTTACGGCAATTGTTGCAGTCCTCTCGTCTCAATCTCCCACCTCTTAGACTATATCACTCTCTCGGACCAAAACCACCATGGTTCGATGACACTCGCATTTGTGCGTATCATCGCACGCCTGGGCATGACACGGAGCATTGTCATGCCCTCAAGGTCGTCGTTCACCAATGTTTGGAGAATGACACCTCCCTTCTCAACCACGTTATCAACAAACCTTCAACACCACCTCACTCATCAACTCTCGGATCAAGGCCATCTTGGTTTGACAACTCTAAATTCTGCCACTATCATCACACTCCGGGACATGACACCGAGCATTGTTGCGCTCTTAAAGCTGTCATTCGTCACCACCGGAAAAAGGATTCCTTTCTTATCAAGGATCCTCTTGACCACCCCTTTGACAAATTATCAACACCGACCCTTACCTCTCCAACCTCATCACCTAAATCGGGATCTCCACGTCAGACTAGGGTCCCTTCGCTGCCTTTAACCCCTTTATTCAACATCAACACTGTCCATCTGACCACTAAACCTCAATCAACCTTAACCAATCCGTCAAACATTCTCCCTAGCCGCTGGGGGAACTCATCCTTCATCCAAACCTCAACCAATTTTTCAACACAGTCTCGACCACATATCAATCACTCTTTCAACTTAACCTCAACCAGACTAGCAACCAAACATTTAACCCGACCTCAACCAAACATTCGACCCAACCAAGACCAAATACCAACCAATCAACCCTCGACCAACCATTGACCACTTATCAAATGACCAAATCTCAACCAAACATTGACCAATCTTTTTATCAAAACATTCAACCTTTTTCGACCAATCAACAACCATATCAACCAACTTCACATCCACTCATCAATCAACACCTGACCAATCTGGAAAGAGGCAAATGGGGCAAGTTTTCTCCTAATTGGCTCGGACCTTTTATTATCACGCACAAGTATGGATCAGGGACTTACCGTCTGTCTTCTCTTGATGGACGCCCAGAACCTGAGCCTCTTAATGCGTTGCATCTGCGACCGTTCTACTGCTAGTCGAGTATTCGTCCACTTGACACTTAACTTGAGCTCGTCCCTTGAGCAATCCCTGTCCTCTTCATCCTACTTCCTTTCAACCCTATTCCTCTTAACAACTCCTATAACCCTTTTATGATATATGGATACTTTGTCCTACTAAAAGGGAGCCCTTGACCTTCTACAGTCTTGTCCATGACTCACATTTCTATCAAAACAAATCAAGATGTCAAAACATATCCATGGTCACTATATCTATATCAAATCAAAAAAAAAAACAGACTGCTCCCTCGAAGGACAGTTGTACTATCATTGCTGTAATAAATAGACTGCTCCCTCGAAGGACAGCTATTCAAAAGCCTTATTATTAAACAAAAATATAGACCACTCCCTCGAAGGATGGCTATGACTACTCTGGCAATAAACAACAACTTATTTTAGAAGCTTCCCGCATTGATCAGCTTCGCAACCTGACCACCAAGCAAATGACATCTCTATGCAGGCTTCCCGCATCGATCAGTCTGCCTCTCAAAAAAAAAAAAAAAAAAAAAAACGAGTCACGGACTTGGCTTGTAGTTGTCTCAGGGTCTCCTATACAAAGGGGCAAAGTTATCTCTGCTCTTAAAACGGGTTACCCTCTTTCCTCCTCCTATTACCTACTCAAGGGACTTCGAGCTCACTTTAATGTCTAAGTGATTCGATTACCGCTCTAACATAACTATGGTCAACGACGTCACGCATAAATGGGGCTCTTGGTTCTCATAACCCCTATCTATGCCGTCTTTTTGGTCCTTGTCAATGAAAGAGCAATTTGCCTTTCATCTTCTTCTGCCCTTTGGTCACATTCACCTTCATCACTTGTCGATCAACTCAGCTCAACTCTCTTTTCAGACCATCAACATGACCTTGCCTATTCGCCCTAGTTTCTATGGACACCAATCCACATGGAAACTATCGACTCGCCCCAATTTATGTTAAGCATAAACCAATACTTGCTGAAGCATAAATAGACCTCAATTCATTTTTAGCATACATCCATCACGCAAATGGAATATTGCTAGGGATGAAAAACCCCTCAACCAATGTTGCAGAATACACCATTTAGAAAAGGCTGCAACATCTTTTTTTTCCTCACCATCCCTTTGACCCTTCCTCCCTTCTAGGGAGAACTACATCGGCCTGAGGCCCTATCACCAGGGCTATGTAGGCAGCACTCAGTTGACATGGGGTCTTCTGGGGTTAGCTCGGCCGCATCCTCTCATCCTTTCGTCCATTCATCCATCCATCGACCACCAACCATTGGAGATCATGCCTATCTCCTCCGACCTCGACCACTTCCAAGACGTTGTTGCCTTGGTTGTTTTTGCATGTATGCTACCGCATGACTGGTTAGCAGAATTGTGCGCAGACCTTTTTAGACCCTCACAAGTATAGGATCGCACACCGGTTGATCTGCACTACTTGTGACTTTTTCGCGTTTCTAGGAGCACTTCCTGAGCCCGGGATACCTGGAACGCGACGAACCATTTGGAGCTTCAGCTTAGATTGAGTGACCCAATCAGCAGACGACTAAATGCTGGGGCCCGGTTACTTCAATTTTGGCACTCCTCGACCCTTGACCTGCGACACTTTGGCCTGACCATCTCGTGTAGTGGTATACGCGCAATCACGACCTTTGCAGCGTTCACCCTCACCCCTTTTTTCATCCACTCTTTATCAAATCAGCACCCGATTCCCGGTTCCCTTTCCTCGACTCCTGCTTTGAGGGGGAATACCTCATCCTTACTCGGAGCATTTCGCTTCCTATTTTTGTCTTGCAGTTCATTCGAACAACCAACAAGACGAAATCAACCCTATCCCTCGCCTGGGGCACTCACTCCTATTTTTGTCTTGCAGTTCGTCCAGAACAACCAACAAGACAAAAAGGGGCAAATGTAGACACTGAAATCATGTCGACTCCCCTAGTCATTCCTCGTCTTCTTTCTTCTTCACCTATTGAACCCTTGCCGATCACTTGTTTCACCAGCATTGACCCTGGCAGCATGTAAAGAGGAGCACAGAGCAAAAGGTAGACTCTATCCCCATTATGCATCTGCCGACGTCGGTCTTTACCCGACCGATGTCACCGATGTCAGTCACCTATCGGCCGACGTCGGCAATCCTGCCGACGTCGGTCACCTTCCCCTTGTCCGTTATCAGTTAGCATTCAGTTTCTCGAAACGGTTGACGAACCGTTTCTAGAACCGTCCCCGTCCCCTGCCTTCATCAACCTCCGCCAGCCATTCGAACCAGATCCCCGAACGCTGATCAACCGAACGCTAAGCAACCAACCTGCGAATTCCTCCACGAACCTGTGAACTCCGAGCAATCATCGACACTACGACATCAACTAATCTTCACACCATGGCTTTCATCGGGTCTTCTACCAGGTAAGTCTTTATTCTGTTTATTTCATTTTCTTTTCTTAGTTATTATTTATGTTCTGTTATCCCTGCCTCTGTCCTCAAACCCCCGGCCTCTGTTCCGACCTCGTCCCAACCTCGTCCCTGTCCTTATCAAAACCCTGTCTCGACTCTGTCTAAACCTCGTCCCTGTCCTTATCAAACCCTACCCTGATCATATCAGACCCTGTCCCGACTGTTCAGACCTATCCCGACTCTGTTCAAACCCCCCAGACTCTCCCTGAACCTGTCCTGACTCTCTCAGACTCTGTCCTGAACCTTTTCCCAGAACCTGCCCCTACCGACGCCGGTCACTACCCCGACCGATGACGGCACCTTGACCGACGTCGGCACCTTCCCTAACCGACGCCGGCACCACAGAGACCGACGTCGGCGACTGTGCAGAACAGTGCCGCATATCAGGTACGCCTTTTATTTTCTATCATTTATTTCTGTCATTATCATCTACTTTCATCCAATTTTCTACTCTTTTTTATCAGTGGGTTGATATCCTTCTAGGGAGTCTTCGTACTCCCGGGATCGGGCGTTCGCCTGACAACCCACCATATCTCTTATTAACGTTTTTCCGTGTTTAGCCTTTTCTTCGCAGGTGTCATTCCTCCACAGCAAAAGAGGAGAATCTTTCAACGTCTGATTTCGGTGTGCACGACTATATCAGGTACTTCTAGCCTTAACCATCTTTTAGTTTCTTATTTCTTCTTTGAATGTAGAAAGCAATTTTGCATTAGAAACAGCTGCAACACTCGATCAAGAGAATATATCTACTAGGGGGTAGCTATCAGCTATGGGGCATAATAGAGAGTTATCTATATAAGATCTATAGGGGTGGGGGGCTGATAGTTTCCACTATAGACTATATAGAATAGACTATGTAGACTCTATAGAGCTTTGGGGAGGACTTACCACGAATAGGGGAGGGACTCTTACTATATATATAGATAGGGGCTCACAAAAATATAAATTAAGGCCCCTATATATATAGAGGGCACCCTATATATAGATATGGTGATAGGATGAGTGGAGAGCACTCAGCCGATAGGCTGAGGGCCGAAGGGTGGCTATAGACTCTATCTAATCATATATAGAGTCTAGTTGAAACTCTCATAACAATGGGACTTTAGGCACCCCCTGACATAGGTCATTTATGTGTGTATCCCTATATCCCTATATAAATAGAGGGGGGTGCCCACCTAGATATGATCTATATAGATGGGGATGGGGTTGGGCCAAAAAAATTAAACTCAACTCTATATAGGGTTGGGGGTTGGGAAAAAAACTCTATCTAGTCAAGGAGGGATAGGGACTCTCCCAATGAAGGAGGGCATTTATTCCCTTGATCACCTCTAGAGTTGGTTGGGTTAGGGTCAAAGGGGATGCACTCTCTCGATGAAGGGCCCATATATCTAGATAGTCCACTCGACCATCCATATTTGATCTCTATAGATGAGATGGGGCCCCTCTCTATTTAAACTCAACTCAAATCAACTCAACTCAACTCTATATAGATGGGGATGGGGCCTTATAGATTGGATTAGATTAGATTAGATTAGATTAGATTAGATTAGATTAGATTAGATTAGATTAGATTAGATTATATTATATTATATTAGATGCCCCCCATCCCATATAGATACTCCTCATAGATAATATGGATTCTATCTTTATCTTTGATGGGGATGGGGTTGGGCCAAAAAAACCCTATCTAGTTGGTTGAGGAGGGGGAGCCCTATATATCTATTTGGTGAGGGCCAGGCTTTAAGCACTCCCCTGAGAAGGAACTCTCCTGAAAAAATCTTTCTCTCTATATGGGGCACCCTCTATGATTCTATAAGTGATAGATCGAGGGACTCAACCAACCCCCTCACTATTGGTATAGGGGTATAGGGAGGTTAAGGACCCCTAGATATCCCTATCCCTATCCCTATCTAAATAGAGGGAAATGGGGCCAATGGCCCCTATCTATATATGGCACACTATATATAGATATACTGATAGGATGAGGAAGGGGGGTGGTGTGCTCACCTAAGAAAAATGATTCTATGGGGATGAGGATTAGACCTTAATCAGATTTGTGTGCTTGCTCATGAGTGAAGTGTTTGTGAATGATGAATCATAATCATTCCTTTCATTACTTGATCAGAACACATTTATGTGCTCGACTGACTGGCTACAATTTTCTATGGTAAGTCATAGAATTAGTATGAGTTTGTTGATAGTGTAAGGGTAATCCATCTTGATGATGAATTTCATGATAATGAGAAATAGGAATTAATCACTTGATGCCTACTCATTTGACCCTCTCCAATTCCCAATGAACAACATAATTTTGACCTTAACCTATTATTGGTTCAAGTTGGTCGATCTGATACTTAGTCAAATCATTCACCTTTACATTCTCAATGAGACCCAATCAATAATTAATATGAGTGGCTTCTTTAGGTCCAATTCCAAATTTTTTGGTTGGGGTGATTCTTACCTATTCATTTGGAAATAATCTAGTTTTTAGTACTAATAGATGTGATATTATTGATTTGATTCTTTTCTTGGTCCTCCTAACTGGAGTCATGAATAGTAGGGGTAGAGTTCAAGGGAAAGGTTGAGCATGGTATTATCATTATCCCCTCGACTTCCTCTAAAATTCCCTCACCCACTCTAACTATATATGGGATAAAATAAGATAAGATATATAGGGGTGCCAAAAAAATAGCCATATAGATTTATGGGGTGCCAATTCAAATATAGACTATGGGGCTCTCCCTACCGGTTGAGGTCATTTATGCACTACACTTAGCCTCCCATAGAGTATATAATGAGGAACAAAACCCTCAACCTCCCCGACCCCCTATGCCCTATATATAGATATGCCCCCCCTCTCTCTCTATATATATATATGGTTATTTTAGCCCTCCATATATATCTTATCTTATCTTATCTTATCTTATCTATCTTTTGTCAGCCATATCTATATATAGGGGGGTATATGGATTAATTATATAGGGGCCCTCATCCCCCTCTCTCTATATATAGGGTGGCCCCCCTCTCCCTCTCCCTCTCCCTCTCTATATAGATGGGGATGGGGATGGGGAGGGGGATGTAGATGGGGGTCTAGTTTTTTTGGCCTCTAACTATATGATATGGGATATGGGAATAGATAGGGAACCTATATCTCTATTCTATCTATCCCTTATCTCCCTATCTTTCCCATCCCATCCCCATGCCCATCCCCATCCCTATCCCCATCCCCATCCCCATCCCCATACCCATCTATATAGAGAGGGAGAGGGAGAGGCCAACTAGAGATTTGGGATAGGCCCCCTAGATAGATCTACTAGAGATTTGTCCAATAGAGATTTGGGAGAGCCCCCTAGATATATCTACTAGAGATTTGGCCAATAGGGATTTGGGAGATCCCCCTTAGATAGATCTACTAGATATTTGGGAGAGGGCTACACCAAATATAGATAGGGGCCACAGAGAATAGATAGATAGGCCCCACACCCCATAAAAATTACAGATATGGGTAGCCTATATATCTATTCCCATATCCCATAGAGTTTATATAAAGGGGGGATGGGGAGGGGGCCCCTATCTCCCTATCTTTCCCATCTATATATATAGACAGGGGGTGAGACCCTATAGTTAGTCAATCTTTGAGCCCTATCTATTTTATCTAGGAGTGACAAGATAATTCTATATGTGAGACCATAGAGTTAGACAGGCCCTCACTAGATAGATATGAAGGGATCCTATATATCTATCCTATCTAGGAATGCTAATGAAACTCTATACAGACTATGCTACACAAATTAAACTCTATAGACTCACCCCTCGACCCCTCTCTCTATATATGGGTATGGGGTGGGCCCCCTCCCCCCCTCTCTAGATATAGGGTTTAGTTATTTTGGCCCTCCCCCTATCTATATATAGGGTATGGGGAGTTAGATAGAGTTTATTTTATATAGAGGGGGGAGGGCTAAAGAAAGTCTATCTTGGGGGGAGAGGCCCCCTCTCTCTATTCTATATATGGATTTAGATAGAGTTAGAGGGGGACCTCTATAAAAATATAACTCTATCTATCCATATCTAAACATAGGGCCCCCCACCCCTCTCTCCTCTCTATCTATGTCTTATGTATCCATCTAGGATTGTCCTTATCCCTATCTAATTCTAGAGGATCTAACTAGATACATACTACATGAGACTTATAGATATAAGGGCCCTTAGCATCCCAAGTAGATTTTTCAGTGCCCTATCTATCTATAGACCCATATAATTTATTTAGATAGGGTCCCTCCTCGACCTCCCCTAGAATAGAGGTGGTAAAGGGGGTTGAGTCCTCTCCCGTTGGTCAAGAGCTATATATAGTCGGCCATCAAGGGAGTGCCCCCCTCCCCCAAATATCTAGTTATTTTTTCCTCCCCCACCCTATATATATATATATATATATATATATATATATATATATATATATATATATATATATATATATATATTTCTTTAGCCCCCCTCTCCCTCTTCCTCTCCCTCTCCCTCTCCATCTCTATATAGATGGGGAGGGGGATGGGGATGGGGGGTCTAGTTTTTTTGGTCTCCCCCAAATATCTAATTTTTTGGCCTCCCCCAAATATCTAGTTTTTTTGGCCTCCCCCTCCCCCTATAATATATATGGATAGTGATAGGGATAGGGATAGGGAGATAGGGGCTCTCGACCTAATTTCCATCTAGATAGAGGGGGTCGAGTGCCAGTTATCTATATATATATATATATATATATATATATATATATATATATATATATATATATATATATATATATATATATATATATATATATATATATATATATATATATATATATATATATATAGAGGGCCGATGGCCAAGCCCTGATGTCGGACCCCTAAGTAGCCCTTTCTTTTCTTTAGGCCTGACCTGACTCCATATAGCTATAGTCTAGTCTCCCTTGATCTCTCGATTGAGTGTAGTATATAGTTATCTATCTATCTATCTATCTATCTATCTATCTATCTATCTATCTATCTATCTATCTATCTATCTATGGGTTGGGGGCACAGTATAGAGTTATTTGTGGCATAGTATAGATTCTAGATATAAAGGGAAGGGGAGGGCCATGGTCTATCTTTTTTTTGGCATAATCTTGATTCATTATGTCTATGGGGCACCCCATATATATATATATATATATATATATATATATATATATATATATATATATATGTATATGTATATTCTATTCTATAATGATATGGTGGCAACCCCATAGTATATAGTTTCATTAGCATCCCCACGATATATATTAGAGTTTATATAGAGGGGGAAGGGGAGGGGCATGGTCTCTACTTTTTGGCACCCCCCCCCATAGATAGCCATATAGAGTTTAATGGGGGCCCCAGGCCCTCAGGCCATATAAGTTGAGTTGAGTTTAATGGGGCTAGGCACCAAGCCATCTATGTTGAGTTGAGCTAAGTTTAATGGGGATTAATTTTCTATATTAATCAGATCTATATAAACAGGGGGTGCCAATGAACCACTATATCATGGATCTATCTACAGGGCCATATAGAGGTGAGTTTAATGGGGATTGACTCTATATAATTAATCTATATGGGTGGGGGGGATCTATCTATAGGGCCATATAGAGTTGATTTTAATGGGGGATTTGAGTAGAGAGAGGGGGACCTTTAGATCCTCAACCTCCTCTCATCAGTGCCTTTATGCCCTCATCCTACTGCCATAGTGATATAGAGGGTGAGCATAGTCTATATGGTTTCATTGGCACCACACCCCATATATAGATTAGATTAGATTAGATAGGGGCCCTCGATCTGATCTATTGAAAGCCCCATATAAAATAGAATGAATAGGTCCCCCTATCTATATATGGGTAGGACAGGGCCTAACTTAACACCCATAGTCAATATCCATGCCCCCTATATATATTTTTTGCACCCCCCAGTTATATTGATTGATTAATTGATATATTCTATCGATCCCCTATATATGGTATGGGTTTTCTATCACTCAGCCCTCTCCCTATGGTTCAACCCTTACCTTAGGGAGAGCCAAGCCAGTTTCCCTCATGCGTACAATCAATGCCATAGAGATGGTTGACTCCATCATTAGATGAATAGGTGAATAAGAGATGATTTGACATAAAATATATAGAGGTGTAACAAAACTTGTTGTAGGAAGCAAGGAAACCATGAAAAATTGATGATTCTTTGTAGAGTTTTTCACAGAAAGACCCTTCAATTCTAGAAAATATATCACAATTATGGGTACTTGGGAGCATATTGGTGGAATGAATGGGCTATGAACAATTGACATAATATGGTCAAATATCTTAGGTTGTAACTTGATCATGAGCAAATTAGTTGATGTCATACCCATGAAGCATGAGAAATGCCAAACATTGGGAACTACTTGGGAAAGAATTGGGGACAAGAATGGGGAGAAGCAAAAACCACTTGGTTGAAAAAAATGATTGTATCTCACCCTTTTTCCTTCATAGCAATTGGGGATCAAAGGGCACCAAATTTGATAACTTATGGAGGGAAAGAAGGAGTAGGAGCATGTTAGTGAAGATGTAGTAACACATTTTGAAGATGCCTTTGTTGATCATGTATGAATGGGATCTGGGTACAAAGGTGGGGTCAAATGGGGTTTAGCCGATGGAGATATTAAATATTCCAAGAAATAATGGCATGTAAACCATTTCTAACTGGGACTAATTGATATCCAAATAGAACATATTATAGCTTCTCCCAAAGGATTTTTCAATGTAAAATTCATATGATACGAAAAGATTCATAAGATATTATTTCACTCTAGTCACCCCAAATTTGAATCTTAGGGGGAATGGTAAAACCATTGAATATGGGGGGAATAATATAACCATCAACTAGTGAGACTTGACTTCTATCCTATCGACATTGAACCTACCCTAACTACTTGTGTTCTCATGGTTGAATGGCTCCAGGAGGTCCTCTCCCTCTCCCTCCTTCATCAAGATTGTACTATCAAATGTATCTTGATGGTCAAAATCCCCATCCCCAACCCTATTAAGGGATAGGACCCCCATAAAATATATAGATAGGGAGATAGGGTTGTTGATTGAGTGCTCTCCCCTAATCTATCGAGTGCCCCATAGATAAGGTGCCCTCCCCTTCTCCCCCACCTAATGGAAGCCATCAATCAAGGAAATTGACTGATGAAGGAGGGAGGGGAACTCCCCTGATGGCCTACTACTAACCCCCCCTATATAAACTATATAGAAACTGATAGGAGAGGTTAGGTTTAAGGACTCCCCCATAAATAGCATTTTTTTCCTAGATATATATAGGGATCTATTTAGAGGGGGGATGGCCCCTCTGAAACCCCCTATAGATCTATATGGCTTGACTACATTTATCTTATCTATCCTAAGAGGCTGAGGGCCCCTATATCTATAAGTCTCATGTAGTCTGTATATAGTTAGATAGATAGGGAAACTCCCCCTCTATATAGATGGGTAGCCCCCCTCTATTAGTGCCAATGTTTAGATAGGGATAGATATAGTTAGATTTTATATAGAGGGACACCATATAGATAAGATAAGATAATATTTGCTATGCTCAAGATAAGATATATTGGGAGGGGGGCCCAAATAGATATATAGGGCTTGGGCTAAAAGAACTAGACCATATATAGAGAGAGGGGGGCCCTCTATACCCATTTGGTCAAAGACCCCTATATATATTTGTCTCACATAGAATATATAATTATCTTGGCACTCGACTAGATATATCTATAGGGGCTTGCCCTATATATAGAGACTGGTGAGGGGTGAGCCCTCCCCCTTTATCTAGATGAGATATGGGCTCTTTATATAGATGGGCATCCATCTGAGATAGGGAGCCTATAGATCTATCCAATCCCCATCCACTTAAATTAAATTTCTCTAACTCTATATGGGAATAGATATATATGCTCCCTATCTATTCCCATATCCCATATCCCATATAGCCTATATAGAGAGGGGGGGAATTGTCTATAGTTTTTTTGGCAACCCCTCCCCCCTCTATGTAAACTAAACTAAACTATATGGGATATGTGAATAGAGATATAAGCTACACATATCTATAGATAGGGCTTTATCCCATATATATATATATATATATATATATATATATATATATATATATATATATATAGGTGGTGAGGGACCCATAAATTAATTATTAATTATTAATATATGGGGCACTCGCTTGCCCCTGTCTATTTGGGGAGGGCAAGGGGCCCCATATAGAGATAAGATAGGGGCCCTTGGCCCATATCCCAAACTCTAGCCTATCAAGAGATAAGAAGATAGGGGGCCCATCGACACCAGTGCCTAAATGAAATTCCCTAAAGTCATTAGTCCATATATATATAGAGGGGAGGGTGTTGACCCAATATATAGCTAATAAATACCCTCACTCAAGGGTAGGGTCGAGCCATCTATGTCTAGGGCCATCCATTACATTATATATGTGATATAACCAATGACTAGTTGTATCATGTATATAAGAAAGAGATGGTGGCATCACTCTCTATGGTATGGCATCATTTGACCAACCAAGTAGAGAGTGACAATGAACTAACCCTACCTACCCTACCTATAAAGTACTAGTAATCATTTGGGTAACAATTCAATCACTTGGGTAATCATCTAGTCATGAAGCCACTGATAGATGATGAATAACGAGTAATGAATAATAAGTGCCCAAACCAAATGTAGAGTGAGGTAGCTTTTGTGAGTTGTGTAATAGTTGACCATCTCGTGCAGTTTGGAGGGTACTTACCTTGACCCCCTATCCAATTTTTGGGCCAATTCCCCTTCTATACCACCCAAAAATGAGATTCTCACTGAATTTGAGTTTATTTCTCTAACCATCAATGAACTAATACATATTTTGTTTATTACTTTAGGTGATTTCATAGCATATCATGTCAATCCCCCTAGCATATCAATTCCAACAAGCCTTTCAAACTAGTACTTCTAGTAATCGACTCTATTTCTCTTTAAATAAATGTCGATTCCTCGATCAAGTCTTTAATGACTTTCTAGTCAGATCATTCCTATGTTTCAGATATGATGTCTCATTTGAAGCTTTAAACAAAGGTGTTATTGAGATATTGGGCCCTTATGGTATTTTTCACATATGCCAATAATTGGCCAAGTGAATGAGTCAACCTCAAAGTGGATTCATCATGCGAGGAGTGTGTTACAACCCATGGCTACCTACCCCCTACCCCCCTCTCTCTAATTTAAATCCCCATTAAACTCTATATGGATCGATATATATATATATATATATATATGGGGGGATGGGGGTATTCGCTATGGCAAATACCCCTCAAGATAGAGTTTTTTTGGCCTCTATAAAATATGGCCCATTAAATCTATACGGTGGCCTCCCCCCTCTATAGAAACTAACTATAATATATATTGTGCCACCCTATCCATTATAAAATATAACTCTATACTGTGGGGAATCCCCCTCTCTATATAGATGGGACCTACTTAGAAACATGAGGCTCCCATATAGAATATAAAGAGAGGGGGGGGCTCCCCCACAGTATAGAGTTCTATTATATAATAGATAGGGTGGCACCCCATATCATATATAAATTCTATTATAGAGAGGGGGGTAGGGAGTGGCTCCTCCATTGTGGGTAAATGATAAACCTGACTCTATGAACCTTAAGTAGGTAGTAGTGATGTTAAGACTGTAGCTTTCTAGTAGTGCCAGCATGCAAGTAGGAATGAAAGTGAATGAATCCCCCTCCTTCCACAAGGCTAGATAGACCCTTAAAGAGTGTCTATCTATCAACAGTCTCTATGGTAGTATGCTAGTACCTATGGACAAGGGGAAATCATTGTGGGTGTAGGTATCCCTCTATCATCCCATTACATTTTATTCCCTATTCCATGCCAAGCCTCAGGGGATATCTAGCTATAGAGCCATCTCAAGGGGGGGTAGTTAGATGAAAAGACCCATATCCATTCACCCATATCCATTTGTGCATCATCATCATTCCATATCTCACTTAGATCTTTTCATGAATCAATATGACTATGACTAGAATAGTGCAGGGAGCATAATTGCTAGAGCACGTGGTGATAGTAATGATTTCGATAGGAGCAATCAGACTAAGCCTTTCCAAGCGAGCCTCTAAGATTTCATATAAACCTCCCTATGATGTGGTAGAGGGGGGATATTAGGTGAAGCTCTGAGTGGAGATTCCCCTTTAGAGAGCTAGATGAGGGGGGACCTTCATGTCTGGTTTGGAGGGTGGGGATATCCTGACCCTACTAGCACTATGTCTTTGCAATGCCACTTGATTTAAATCCCCTTGTGGATTTTTTTGTATGTGGGATATTTTATCCCCTTGGGTAGATAATTGATCATATTTCATTTCAATAGTGAGTAGTTTCTTCCCCGGGTAGAGCAAGCCAACCAACCTATTTTGAAGCTATTCTGAAGTATTTTATGCTCCTCCCTCTACTTGATATTCTTTTATTTGGCTAAGGATGATGTACTCAGTCGAGTGCTAACCTAAATCTATGTAGCCATAACCACACTCAACACCTATATAGGTCTTGGGTCCCTTTACACCTATATATGGTATGGCAAGAGATCGAGGTGTGAGCGATAACAAACCTCCAAATAGATAAGATAATATTGGCTATTATTAAGATAATGTTTACTATGCTCAAGAGTCCTAGATAGCCATATATAGAGAGGGGGCTATGAGATATATATAGATAGGAGTTCCAGATAGCCATATAGAGAGAGGGGGGGCTATGCTCAAGATAAGATCTATAGGGAGGCCCCCAAGATAGGGTTTCTTTGGTCCTCTATCTAAACTAAACTCTATCTAACTCTAATATAATATAATCTAATCTATTTAGAGAGGGGAGAGGGGAAAGGGGAGAGGGGTGACAAATGTATATCATTAATCAATCCATATAGATGCCAAAAAATCACTGTTTATATAGAGGCCAAAAAAAATTATCTTGAGGGTGGCCACTGTCTATTATTAATCAATCAATCAATCTAATATAGAGGGGGGAAGAGGCCCCACCTTAGATAGATCTAACCCCTATATATATATATATATATATATATATATATATATATATATATATATATATGGGAGAGATAGGGCTTGCGGGGAGGGGCAACCCCTCTCTATATAGATGACATCTATATAGAGAGGGGAGTTCCCTCTATATATAGATGGACTCCCACCAAGATAGAGCCCATTAAACTCTATTTATATGGTGTCCCTCTATATAAACTAAACTCTATATGGGACCCTATATAGATATGTGGGAGTTTAGATATAAAGGGGAGGGACTCAATATCTATTTTTTTAGTAGTTTAGAGTTATCTTTTTTTGGTAGTATAGAGTTATATTCACTATGATAGATAGAGATAGAGGGGGTGGCACCCCCATAGTATATAGTTTCATTGGCACCCCCACACTATATTGATAGAGATAGAGATATAGATAGAGATAGAGGTAGAGATAGAGATAGAGGTAGAGGTAGAGATAGAGATAGAGTTTCATTGGCATTGGTACGGTCTCTATTTTTTGGCACCCTCACCCCATAGAGAGCCATATAGAGTTTAATGGGGATATAGATTTAGATATATATTAGAAAGGCCAAGTTTAGAGTTTAGAGTTTAAATATAAAGGGGAAGGGTTCCCCATATATATAGAGAGGGAGTCACTACAATAGATAGAGAGTGGATTCACTACGAGATATATAGAGTGGGGGCATAGTATATAGTTTCACTGGCACCCCCATGGTATAGATTTTTTTGGCACCTCTACCCCCTAACCCCATAGATAGCCCTTGTATATATAGATTAGAGTTGAGTTTAATGGGGTAGGGTTGATTCCATATATAAATAGAGGGGGGCCCTAGGCCATATCATATAAGTGGAGTTGAGTTTAATGGCCCCCCTAGGCCATATAAGTTTAGTTTAATGGGGATTGAAATTCTAGAGAAGGGGGCTGCTCACCTATATCTCTATAGAAGATAGATGGGGTCATCTAAGACGGTTCCCCCCCCCTCTCTCTCTCTATCTATCTATCTAACTCTATACAACTAATATAGATTCTATATGGCTCCTATATATCATCTATATATAGAGGGGACGGGGTCGAGGGTGACTCTTTTTTAGTTGATAGCATATATATATATATATATATATATATATATATATATATATATATATATATATATATATATATGGCAACAGGCCCAGAGACTAGAACTAGATAGACTCTATCTAGGCTTAGGAGGATGAGGCCTATCCATCTATCTCCTTAACAGGGAGAGGGAGATAGATGGATAGGAGGCTCTCGACTATAAGGGTAAGGGAGATAGATGGATAGGCTTGATCTTTCAATCGAGCTTAACCTGATAAAACTTGAAAAAAGAGAAAAACTTGCCATTATGCATGTGGAAAGAAGTGAGTGTGGTGAGTGATAGCAGGCCCCTATGATCCCTCTCCCAACAACTAACTCTCTCTAGTAAGAGTGAGTTTATAGTCCCTTTGATAGTAAGAGTTAAGAGTTGATAGTCCATATTGCTCTCCCTAAATAGTCAAAGTACTCCTTCCTTGAATTTAGATGACTGATACAATATCCCCCCCTCAAATCTAGGCTACTAGATAATTTGAGGCCCTCTAGTATTATATACGATAATGAGATGAGCTACTCTTAATCTCAATAGTGCCCCAACCCCAACTCTATGTGATCAAATGGAAAGCTTCAGTGTGATTCTTGAATAGTGGGATTAGGATAGATTGACTCTTGAATTTAGTGGGATTGAGATAGATATAAGCAACCCTGATCGCCATATAGATCTATTTATTCACCCTAGCCTATCTCCCCCACTCAATAGACATAGTTAGGAGGGGGGCTCTCATGCATCAAATCTAAATCTCTATATAGATGGAGATGGAGATGGAGATTGAGATGGCTCTCAGAAAGCCAACTATGTTTAGTGGCCCCCCTCTCTATCTATTTTAATATTATAGGCCAAGCATAAGCCATACATCTATATAGTCCCGTTGGAGATTTTAGATCATAGATAGCCCCCCCTCAACCCATACCTTCATTGAGAGAGGGCCCCCTATCCCTAAATAGTGATGGTAATGGGGCCCTATAAATTATATGGGGCCCCCATACTCCCCATAGAGAATATAGACTGTATCTCTATCTTTGATGGGGTACCCTATCTATAGATATGGCAATGGCCCCCCTCTCTCTTCTATATGGGATGTGGGAACTCACATGACTATCTCTAGTTTCTAAAATTGGTTGAGTGTAGCATAGATTCCCACTGGTGGGACCCTTTTGGAGAACACTTCTCTCTTCCATTCATATCTCCTTTTCTAATAAAAAAGAACTATATATAGTCTGAGCCCTCCTGCCATATCTTAGACTAGAAACTAGAGCCCTATCTCTATATGGTGCTATGGACTAAAAATTGATGTAGATAGGGCACTAATAGAAGAGTTATAGTTTTGATTAAGAGACTAAGCCATATTTTTAGATAGCCACATAGAGATAGGGGCCCTTATAGATAGATCTGATCCCCCTATATATCTATCTGCTATAGTTGAGTTTAGATCACTATAAACCATGGGGGGCATAGTATATATTTGAGTTATTTTATTTTAGTTTAGTTTTGTTTATTTTATATAGAGGGCCATAAAAAACCCCATCTATATAGAGAGGCTCCCCATCCCCCTATATATATCTGCCTACCATATATAGATTAGATAGGATCTGATAGATAAGGGCTTGGGGGGAGGGGCACCCTATAGATAAGAGAATATTCGCTATGCTCAAGAGTCCTAGATAGCCATAAATAGAGAGGGGGAATATAAGATATATATCAATAGATGGGATTCCCAGATAACCATATATAGAGGGGGGTTGCACTCAAGATAAAATATATAGGGAGGGGGGAGGGCCACCCATAATAGATAGAGTTTTTTGGCCAACCATATAAAGTTGAGTTGAGTTGAGTTGAGTTGAGCTGATTTTAAATAGAGAGGGAGAGAGGAGAGGGGTTCCCTAGAGAGAATCTATAGAGAGGCCACCCCCAACCCATAGAGCCCATTACACTCAACTTTATATGGTTGGGGGTGGCCCAACTATCTATTGTAATCAATCTATATAGAGGGGGAAGGTGTAACTATATAGAGTTTTTTTGGCAACCATATAAAGTGAAGTGCCTATATATATATATATATATATATATATATGGGAATTGATTTAAATGGATCTATTTATTGGGGGTGGCCCTCTCTATAAAGATCTTATCTTGAGCATAGCCCCCCTCTCTATATAGGGTCTCCTTTAGCTATCTGGTGGGTTCTCTATATATGGGGACAGAACCTCCTATCTATATATGGGGCATCATATGGCCCCCCTCAGAATAGATGGAATATACTATCCCAACCTAGAGTCTAAGAGGGAGATACTGATTTAGTTTAGTTTGAACACCTGCCGCTCTATATCTCACTCACTATGAGGATAGATATAGAAATAGAATAGTCACATAGATAGGGCTCAGGAGGGAATAATTTCCATTCACAATAGACTAGCCATTCCCTCCTCTCTGTATATATATCTATATAGCACATATATATAGGCACCAAGGCTCTGGAAAGGCCTATTCTCAATATTGGTGATGGGAAAACAAATATTCAATTTTGGTTTAGGTTTAGGTTTGAGTTTTAATTTCTATATAGGGGAGGGGAAGGGGCAAGGTGCCGACCATCCATCCTATGATAGGGTACTCGACATAGGTTAGGAAATGTTGTTCAGGTGGATCTCAATCCTCTATTAAAAGCCATGGGGTGAGGGGTGAGATATAGATAGGGTGGGAAGTGATGATAGGCACCAGACTACATGAGCAAAGTGAAGGCACTAGTCACATAGAAAAGCCCTAGATAGAGTTGGCGAACCCATATCTCAGTTCTATCTCTTTAGTGCCCACAATCCCCTTTATATATATCTAAAGGCATATCATGTATACCATATATATATATATATATATATATATATATATATATATATATATATATTCCATGGATTGAATATCGTCTAGTGCTAACATGCTTAACCTATCTGATTTATGCGGATATGATATATAGGCAATCAAGGATCTCATCTCATATCAGTGACTGCCCTACCCTATTTATAGAATAGAATAGAATATAATAGAATATAATAGAGATATAGGGGGTTGATAGATAGAATTGGTTGGACTTTGTGTTGGGGGTTTGTCCAGTAAAATAGTCAGATTGGGTTCACAGATAGGAATAGGGTTAGATGGGTCTAGTTGCTAGGATTGCATTATATCTAGATTGTTTAATTCAATACTACTATAGAGAATAAATATAGGGTCCAGGATTGGGTTTAGCTACCCTATATCTCTATTTTAGATGGGAGATGATTGGATGATGTACTCAAACTAAAACCTGCCATATACAATATATATAGGCCTCTCTCCATCTAGATAGATAAAGAAAGAGGCCCCAGCCCCTATATTAGATCAGACTCTTCGCTCCCCTATTATGATAGAGGTGGCTCATCCCCCTCACCCCTAGGGAATAAATATAGGCCAACTAAACCATGTCACCCATCCCTTCCACCTTGGCCAACCCTCTCTCTATGCTCTATGGCATATATGTCTCTAGAGCACAATCCATAGTCAATCTAGAGCACAGAGCCCTTGTTCCCTGCCCTATTCTATAGTATATATAGGGGCTCATGGTAGGGGGTAGGGCTTCCTATCTATGAAAACCCACTATTAACCCCTAGATAGTGGTGGGGGTGATAGGGGGAGTGACTTCATTAGTATAGGCATCGATAGAATGGCCCTCTCTACTGTATGTAGAATAGAGTAAGAGTTTAGTGGGCCCAAGAAAATAGATAGATGTATACGGAATTAAGGAACATGAGTTGAACTCTAGGGCACCCCCTATTAATTTATAGATAGTCACCTATAGGCAATGGGGAGAGGAATGGATCTAGAGGTTCCCTCCCCTATCTCTTTATCTAGGTATAGCCCTATATCTCTTTGGGGGCTAGTTGAGTACCCCCACAATCTATATTCACTATGATAGATAGAGATAGAGGCCACCATATAAATTTAATGGGCCCTATTTATATAGAGGGGGGCATAGTCTATATTCACTATGATAGATAGAGGCCACCATATATATTTCATGGGCCTTATTTATATAGAGGGTGAGGAGGGGGAAACCCCTATATATTAGATGGGAGGTGTTCTATATATATGGGAGTTAGCTTAAATGGATCTATATATGGGGGGACCAAATAGATAGGGCTCCCCATCTCAATGTCAAGCTTACCTATCTAATTGGGAGATGTTAACCTTGATATCTAGTTGTAAACCTTGAGAACCTGTGGTCAAGCTTGCCTATCTATCTAATAGTGGTCGAGCTTGAGAACTGGTGGTCAAGCTTGCCTATCTATTTGGAAGTGGTCAAAATTTCCTATTTATTTATTTATTTATCTATCTATCTATCTATCTATCTATTTATCTATCTATCTATCTATCTATCTATCTATCTATCTATCTATCTATCTATCTACCTAGCTATCTATCTAGGAGAGGACAAGGTTGTGGACTGGTAGAGAAGCCATAGATTATATAGGCATCTCATCAATGAGGTTGATGACTAGATGACAAAATAATTGGTTAAGAAGGTCATATATAGATAGGGAAGGGATGTCAACCTTGACATCTCGACCATAACCTCTCCATCTCCCTCTCTAGATAGATAGGCAACCTTCTCAACATGTCCTTAAGGTTGCTTATCTATAGATATAGGCTGGGGGGTGTGATGTCAAGCTTTTGATCTTGACTACAAATGGACATGTCCCTAGATAGTGGTGGGGGATGAGGAGATGTCCTTAGATAGTGGTAGGGGATGAGGACAAGATCAAAAGCTTGTCAACAAGTGGGAAAGCCATAGATGAGATAGGCATCTTTCCAGTCACTCTAATTGAGGTCAGTAAGTGCCTAAACCAGCCCTAGAAAGACTAAGATGTATGGGAATGACTCCACCATATAGATAGGGCTGCAAAGTTAAGATATATAGGCAACCAACCCATGCCCTATATACGTATCTCTAGGAGGTTAGATCTGAACCTTGCCAACCCCAACCCTAGAAAGATAGATTGGGATGAAATGCCATATATATATAGGGGGCATCTTCCCAAAGACAACCCTATCCATATAAAAATTGAAGTGGGTGGGGATTAGATAGATATATGGGTGAGCATAGAGTTATATATCTAGGGCCCACCCTAGTGTGTGTGTGTGTGTGTGTGTGTGTGTGTGTGTGTGTGTGTGTGTGTGTGTGTGTGTGTGTGTGTGTGTGTGTGTGTGTGTGTGTGTGTGTGTGTGTATTATGTATGTATGTATGTATGTATGTATAGGGGGTATGCCCAAAGATAGCCCTGGCCATATAGAAATTAAAGTGGGTGGGGATTAGATAGATATATGGGTGAGCATAGAGTTATATATCTAGGGCCCACCCTAAATAGTAAAGAGTCAATCATCTAGAGGTAGGATCTGATGGAGGTGTCAGATGGATATCTAGACCAAGCCATGCCCTATATACCTATCTCTAGGAGGTTGGGTCCAAACCCAACCCACCCTAGACAGTCAATGTATGTCTAAACCTAGCCCACCCCAGATAGTTGAAGGATGTGCCAGATGGATATATAGGCCACCCCACCACAAATAGTTAATGTTTGTCTGAACCCAACCTAGTCTATCTAGTCACTCTTCTGTCATCTATATAGGGCTGATCCAAACCCAGTCTAGAAGGAGATCTTTTAGATGTCTATCACCTATCTATCTATATGGATTGAGGACCCTATATATCTATATATATCTGGGCCTATATATCTTATCCCATATATATAGATGGAGTAGCGAATATTATCTTCTCTTGAGCATAACAAATATTATAGACTCCCATATATATATATATATATATATATATATATATCATATCAAATATTATCTTATCTATAGGGTGGCCCCCGTCTATATATATGGTATAGGGAGCCCCTCTATATATATATATATATATATATATATATATATATATATATATATAGAGGCACTTTATATGGTTGGGTGGTTGGGGGTGGCCCTTTATATAAACTAAACTAAACTAAACTAGACTAAATTAAACTAAACTAAACTAAACTAAACTAAACTAGCTATATGGGATATGGCATGACTTCCCAATCTAGAGCCCCATAGATGGATATGGGATAAGACCCCTATCTATTCTACCCAGCTAGTTCTAAATTCTAGTGACCGTAGTGCCTCATGCATATCCCATAAATCAATAGGGGATATGGCTTGCACTGTATCTATATTTAAGGGGTCCTATATATAGATAGGGTGACCAAAACCCCCTGCCCCTATTGCCCTTCCCCTACCCCTTTAAGAGAGATGGGATATATGATACAAGAATAGAAATGGGGTAGGATGATCCCTATCTATTTTATTGTTCTCACTCCTATAGATCTATTTACCATGGGGGGGGAGAAAGTGACTCATGAGATCAAACCCTCAACCCCCCTCTCTATCTCCCTCTCTATAGATGGGGATCGGGGTCCTATTCTTACTCTATATATGGGGGGTCATTATCCATTATAGACATGACCGTATATCAATCTAAATCTATAATCTACTTGTAGATAGATCCATGGTATATAGTTTCATTGGCACCCATCTATATTACTATATATAATCAATCCCCATTTAACTCAACTCTATATGGCTATATATGGGGTGGGTATAGTGAATACCCCTAAAGATAAAGTTAGATAGAGTTAGGGGGCCCCCCTCTCTATATAGATTATAGTAGATCTATATAGGGCCCCCCTCTCTATATATAGGGGGTTAGATCAAACTAGATTAGATCAAATCAGATCTATATAGGGGGAGGTTGGGGGTCTTAGAAAGATCTAACCTAGATAGATATATAGGACTTGGGGGGAAACTCTCTATATAGATGGGGTTTTTTTGGCCCTCTATATAAACTAAACTAAACTAACTCTAATATAGACTATGCCACCCACCCCATATCTAAATTGAATATAGACTCCTTGTAGACTCTATCTCTATCTATAGACTGTGCCCCCTACAATTTATATTTTTTTAGCACCCCCCAAGCCCTATCTATTCTATATATATCTAGGTTAGATTAGATCTATATAAGGGGGAACCCCCCTTAGATAGATCTAACATAGATAGATATATAGGGCTAGGACCCCCTCTCCCCTCTCCCCTCTCCCCAAATATCTATCCCATTAAACTTATATGGTGGCCCTCTCCCAGATAGATATGGATGGGATGGGATGTCTCAAGTTTAGTTTAGATAGAGGGCCCTAGCCCTATATATCTATTTAGGTTAGATCTATTTAAGAGGGGCTCCCCCCTCTCCCTCTCTAGATAGATGGGGATGGGGATCTGATCTAACTAGATATTTAGGCCTCCTCTCTATATATATGTCTCAAGTTAGAGGAGCCCTCCCCTCCCCCTCTATATAAACTAAACTGAATCTAATATATAAGCATCATGTTATGTATATAGTATGGACTATATCATTATCTAGATCACTTCACTATAGTATAACATTGGCTACTTTGGATATCACTCACTTCATCACTACACTATAGTCTATCATCGCTCACACTATACTATAGTCTGGCATGGGTTGGGCTAAGCTAGATGGGATAGGTAGAGAGTTCACCCTAGATGGTTATGGCATCACTCACTTCACTAGAGGGCATCACATCCCCTATCATGTCATATGCATGCCCCTATCCCTATTATGTCATGTTCATGCCATAATGGGAGAACCCATATATGATAATAAATCCACTCTAGATAGGGTTGGGTCAGGTCTGGTCTAGTCCATATAGAGTAAGGAGTAGGCCTGTCAAAATATAGATAAGTTAGACTAGACCAGATGCGATGTGCCATGGATATTCCCATTATTATATTATAATTATGATATGGTAGTTGTGTCATCAATGATAAGAGATAAGCATGGAGAGCTATTTGTAGGGAAACTTGCAAGTATAATTTGGGGGGAGACTTTCTCAAGAATTTAGAGGGGGGTGTCAACCCAAGCTTATGAGTATTTAGATTATAAAAGTATTAATGAATAATCACCAAATTCTGATAGTCATATGGTCCCAAAGGATGATCCAAAATTGGGTTAGTCACATTTATTGGAAGTGGACAATCAAGTGGTTGTACTAGCCAAAACTCATCTACGTATGATTATAACATCTACTGATGTACTTCATAGTCAAGATATCCCTTCCCTAGGGGTCAAATGTGATGTTATACCTAGTCATTTGAATTAGACTTCCATTATACCACAATGATGAGTTTATTATAGCTAGTGTAGTGAGATCCATGGAACCAATCATGCCTTTATGCCTATTGCCATAGAAGCAGTCTCTTTGAAGGATTATGTCTCTTAGGCATGTAATCATCTATAAGATCTTATCCCCACCTCAGTCTCTCAAGTATCTAATCATATTGAGGCCTCCTCTTCCTTGCTTGGGTTCCCCCAGGGAATAGATAGGGCATAGGGATGAAGCTAAACCTAAACCTCTACCTAGTCTATACATCTATTATCTAGTTGGGTGGTAAGATAGGGGAGGCCTCTTCCTCAGAAAAATACTAGGTATAGGTAGTGGTGGAGCAAGGGAGGCCTCAACATGGTTACCACGGTGGGTTTCCACCAACTAAATATGGGCATATGGCCTATTTATGACATCCCCTCCCCCACCACTAGTTAGGTCTAATGGATCCCATTGCCATGGGTCCTTTGTTTAGGGCCAGATGGGATGGTACTACGTGATCTATCAAGATGGGATATATATAACCCATAGATATACGTATAACTCATAGATATATTCATCTATTCTATAGGGGAGGGGTGAGGGGCCCCCTCCTTGCCTATATATCTATATGGCCCCAATCCCAAAGTGATGTGATTGACCCTAACGGGGGCTATCTCGATATTCACTCCACGTGAGTAAGAGATTTGCCCAACCTAAACCTTTATCTATTCTATAATATATCTATCTCTTGATGAGATAGAGAGGGCATGGGGTTTGGGTTGGAGTAGATTAGGGCGTTGGTGAAGCCTGGGCCTTAGTCTAGTCTAGTCTATTATGGAGTGCATTCTTGCATTCACATTTCAATAGAGGGGGGCATCACTATATGGACTCTAGGTCCCCCACCCTAAACTATCTATCTATGGGGGCTGTTGACTTTAATTAGATTGATAGGGCACTCATTTATGTTTATGCTCCCCTATATATAGATAGGTGGTAGGGAGAGTGCCGAATGAACTACATACACTCTCTTCTCTATGAGGTAACTACACTCTTTATGAAAATTAGGCCCCACCCATATCTTATCTCTTCCCCTAGAACCATCTATGGCATCAGCCCCATATCTTATCTCTTCCCCTATAACTATCTATGGCCTAAGCCCCATATCTTATCTCTTCCTCTAGAACTATCTATGGCCTCAACCCATATCTTATCTCTTCCCCTAGAACTATCTATGGCCTTGGCTATAGTTGGGAGAGGAAAGACCCCATCCCATATCTAGATATAGATCAATCAATCATTATACATCTCTAGGCACCGCATCTCTATCTTTATCTGGTTATATCACATCAAAATAGATGGATGATACCCTCTCTCTCTCTCTCTCTCTATATATATATATATATATATATATATATATATATATATATATATATATATATATATATATATATATATATGGATAAGTCTCGATAGATCCTATACCCTAGAAAATAGAGAGAGGGGGGGCTCAAGTCTCAATATACTTGACCCTATAGAGAGAGGGGGGGCTCAAGATAAGATTCTCTACGCTCAAGATAAGATAAGTCTCGATAGACCCTATACCTTAGATAATAGAGAGAGGGGGGTCTACGCTCAAGATAAGATATATAGGGGTGATGCCCAGAACCATAACTATATACTATGGGGGTGGGGGGCCCTATTTATATCTAGATGGGGGGTCGAGTGCCACTCCCTCCCCTCTCTAACTAGATGGAGAGCTTAACTATGGGGGGAACCATATTTATGATCCAATCTAATATATATAGGGAGCCCCCCAAGCCCTATATATCTATCTGGGTTAGATCTATCTAAGGCCCCCTATATAGATCTAGATCTAAATCTACCATAGATATATTAGATAGGCCTAGATAGATAGGGCTTGGACCCCAACCCTATCTATTTGGGTTAGATCTATCTAAGGGGATCCCCCTAGATAGATCTAATCTACCTTATCTTGGGGGATATTCACTATGCTCACCCCATAGATAGATTTAGGAGTAAATGAGTGAGTATATATAGGTGGCCCTTTGTTGTGGGATGAGAGTGCCTAGATGTCCCATATATATAGATAGGGTCAATTGAATGCAAAAATTTCTAGATCATCTATTCCATTCCAACTAGATAAAGTCTATAGAGGGGGCCCAAATCTAACTCTATAAATCCCCACCGCTATATAGAATAGGCTAATGATATAGAATTATATACATATTGGACCGAATGCCCACATATATAGATGTGTAGGAGAGATGGGGTGGTGTAAGGGTGCCTATATAAAAATGGAGAGTCAGGCCCCACTACACTAGATATAGCCCATAGTCTCCCTTTTTGTATGAGGGTGAAGACCACTATCTATTCTATATAGTCTATAGTCAGCATCAACCCCCCTATATATCTATGGGGGGGTTGAGGGTGTAGATCCCATATATAAAAAGGGCCCCGATGGCCTCCACTAGCTAGAGGAATAGGATAAGGAACTAATGTCACTGACTCTCTATCTATATATATCCCCTCCCTATACATATAGACATATATCTTAGATGCCTCTCTCTTTAGTTGGGGTCGAGGGGCCCCTATAAATATCTAGCCATGGATCTGGCAAGACTCTATATGGGGCCCCTATAGATAGGAGAGTCTAGCTAGGGGGTCATTATACTATCTATATGGAATAGATGCTAATATGGATATAGGGCTGGGATACACCTTGACTCTACTCTATATATAGGGAAGGGATAGGGGTCTCCCAGATCTAGCCCTACCCTATAGATTCATCTGGGCTATATCTACCCAGCTCACCAATGCCATTCCATATATAGGGTGCTTAGCCTATAGCCTATCCATTATAGAGCTAGTTCTATAGATAGGGCTAGGCCCAGATAGATAAGATCTATATTCTAGGGGGGTTAAGCCTAGCTATACTAGATAGGGGGCACCCCATATCTATATCCAGAGAGAGGGGGCATACCCTATAGATGACTAGACTCTATAGATAGAAGTTAAGGGGGTTGGTAGTTTTATCTATTTATATAGGAAGGGGATAGGATATAGAGATAGAAGGCCTCAACTGCCCCTATATATAGCTATAAGTTAAGGGCTTATCTAGATCTATGCCCTCAAGGAGAACTATAGATGGTGGCGGAAGGGCCCTACCCTAAGTCTATGGGGATATGGCTTAGCCTCCTTGAGAGAACAAGATCTATAGATAGAATAGAGGTTATTATCATGAGGGGCATGAATGCCCTTGGCCTCCTTCCCCCCCATACCCACATATAAATAGGGGGTTGAGAGCTGACTATCCCTATGTAGACTCTAACTTCTAGATATTTGCCCCCATCTATCTATATAGACCCAACCCTAGAGTAGGTGAGGCCCCATATATAGAGAGGGCTCTGGGTGGGTGGCCCTATCTATTTTGTCCATACCCTCGACATAACTACCATCACTACCTAGCCATATACCATATAGATTAGACTGACTGATTCTATCCAATCCAATACTACACAGATGCTGCTTTCTTGGAGATGGGATATATAGTCTTCATTTCCCCTTCTATATATATGGGATAAGATAAGATAAGATATATAGGGAGGGAAAAAAACTCTATATTAGGCCACCCCTAACTATACTATATATAGTTTTTTGGCCACCATAAAAAGTGCCTCTATATATATATGGGAGTTAGTTTCCTATATATAGAGAGAGGGGAGATGGGATCTATATATTGGGTTGGGGGGCCTAGATAGATATTTCTTGGGTCAAACATCAAGTCTCTCTAGAGGTCCCCCTCTCTTCTCTATCTATGGGGTGGGGGGCACCCTAAGATATGGCACCCCTTTCCCTTTATATAGATCTGATCTGGGGAGGGAGAGGTGGTCGAGTGATGCCACCATCTCATTATATATGAGTCTCATCATCCATCCATTGTGATATAATTAGTCAACTACAAACTCACACCCTATTTAGATAGGGATTTATGGGGCCCTCCATATATTCTATTCTATTCTATTATATATATACAGCTAGGAGAGTGGCAGTGAATAGCCCAACTAGATCTAGGGGGCACTCACCCCTAAATAGATAGATATAGTTGGGTGGGGGAGGAAGGAGAGTCAGGGCCTCTCCCATTTCCATATAGATTAGAAATTATATGCCCCATATCCATATCTATATCTATATAGGGCCTTCAAGTCGACTAGTTCATATAGTCTAGGCCCATATAGATAGAGGGACCACCTCTACCCCATATCTATCTATCTATATATCTATCTATAGAAGGGAACTGTCGATTAAGCACCACATCTACAACCTCTAGAAGAGAGTACATATTTTTCCCACTACCCCACTCCATATAGAGGTTGAGGTTAAGGTTGGAATGGAGGTCCCTATCTATATATGGTGTTGCTAGATATTTGTATGGGTCAGTTTCCATATAGATATATATAACAGAATATGGATGGTTGACTAGTAACCATCTGACTCAATGTATAGTCTATCAAGTGCCCCATAGTATATTAATTCTATCTCCCCATCTACTCCCCTCCCCCTCCATATATATATTTAGATAAGATAGGCACCCCAACCTATAGAGAGGGAGAGGAGGCCCCCTTAGATAGATAGATAGATAGATAGATATAGGGTGGGGAGAGGGGGCTACCCTATATAAACTATTGACAGATAGATAGGTCTTGGCCAATGTTATGGAATTTATAGATAGATAGGTCTTGGCCAAAGTCTCTCTCTCTATGAGACCCCCCATCCCCATAAGTTTAGTCCATATAAAATAAAGGGGGAGGGGAGGGCCCCTCTAACTCTATCTAAAACCCCATCTATATAGAGAGGGCCTGCTTAGATACCAGATAGATATATAGGCCTTGCCCCCCCTCTCAATATAAATAGGGAATTTATTTGGCCCTATATAGATCTGATCTACTCTATATTGCGAGGGGCTCCCCATATATATATATATAGGGAGTCACTATGATAGATAAATCCCCATAGAGAAGTTCTAGAGAGGTGGGGGTGCTCTCCCATTCTATATCTAGATAGAGGGGTTAGGGTTGAGACATTAACATAACTAGAATGACCCACTAGTCAATATAAAAGATACAATAGAGAGATAAGGAGGAATGTGAATGCCCTATAGATAGATGGCTAGGCCTAGGGTCAACCCATATAGATATATATATAGGGCATCACTCATCACCAAGTATGGAGACCTAGATGGAGATGGAGAGAAAGAATTGTTCCCCCTATATATATAGATGGGTAGTGAACTCCTATCAAGTTGGCATAGATGGGTTTGTTTCCCCACCATTGAAGAGTAGCCATCTACCCATTGATCAAGATTATGGTCAATCTTGATTCTTGGATGACCAAAGGAATCTATAGTCCAATCCAATCCAGTCTAGTGTAGTCCATTGATGATGTGATGTTCTCCCATCATGATTAGATGAACGATCGATATCACATATAGAATGGATGGATATGTGACCATCTCTTCTCTATAGTCTAGGTTGATGACAACATTACATTGATATAGATCTCAACTCCTAGATCTAAGATCTCTATTCATTTTATATGCCTTATATATCTATCCAATCTCGAGATAGAGTTTCATTGGCACTTAAATTTATATATAATAGATGAGATGACCCTATCCATCCATAGATTCAAGATGGCCTATATATATCTATGACCTATATAAAGAGGGGGACCCTTGGTCACCCTACCCTATCTATCTATCTATGGGGTGGGGCCCCTATCTCTATAATGATCCCCTATCCCTATATAGATAGGCAAGGGACTACCGGATGAAGGACACTCCCTACCATAATAATTTAAGTGCCAATGAAACTCTATCTTAGGATGGGATAGATATATAGGGTAGGGACCTACCTTGAGAGTGGATAAACTGATGGGGTTAGCTCCGATCTGTTACACCCCTCTCCACTAGAGAGGGAGAGGTTGGTATATATAGTAGTCTAGTAAGGGATTATGATATAATCAATTATCAATCATATCACGTATATAATATATGGATAACATAGAGAATATAATAGAATATAGTGTGATAAACCATGAGCCATATATCTCTATGGGTGAGCCATATAGATCAGATCTATATGGCCATCTCATGTATTACTTATATAATACAGTGAGTGTCGACCATTGATCAAAGCCCATCTCTCTATAGGATGCCATCTCACACCCACTAGATCTATCTACCAGTGAGCCCCCTAGATATAGATAGATTTTTTTGGCCACCCCTCCTCTCCCCTATCTCTATATGGGATGGAGATTCCCAATAGATAGAGTAGATCTATATAAGGGGCCTCTCCCCTCTCTCTATATGGGATAGGATAGGAAACTCAATCTTATCCATATGGGTAAGTGGCCCAATTTTAGATAATATAGAATAGAGGCCCAAGCCATATCTATTCTATAGATATAAAATAGAGGGCTGAGCCCCCAAGCCCTTGAGCTAACCAGCTAGCCATATAGATAGATAAATAGATAGATAGATAAATAGATAGATAGATTGATATAGAATAGAGGTCCGAGAGTTTAAGTTATCTTCTCTATAGATAGAGAATATAATGCCAAGCCCCCTCTCTAATATATAGAGTAGAGTAGAGTAGATTAGAGTAGAGTAGAGTAGAGTAGAGTAGAGTAGAGTAGAGTAGAGTAGAGTAGAGTAGAGTAGAGTCTTGAATACTCGAGTGGAATTGAAGTGGGTGGTGATTGGATAGATAAGGCTGGTATGGCAGGGTCCCCTAGATATATCTAGGTGGAGCGATACCATATAGATTAGATAAGGGTTGGTTGCCCTATAGATATAGAGGCTTACATATAGATATAGACGTAGATCTATGTCTATAGTGGCCATCTATATCTATATGAGTCATGAGATAGATATAGACGGTCAATGTCACCCTAGATTATATCTAAATATCACCAGTTAGATCTATATAGGGAGATATAAGCTTACATAGATAGACATAGATCTATGTCTATGTTTATAGTGGCTATCTAGATCACTATCTAGATCTATCTTAGTAGTGAGATACATATATATGCCTCTATCTCTATCTCTTCTCTATCTCTATATGTATAATGTAGAGAGATTCTATCTCTATTCTGGAGTGGGAGTAGGAATGGTCTATGGTAGGGTAGGTTCAATGTAGTTTCTAGCCTACTATATCAAAATGCATCAAATGGATGCCTGAGCATTGAGAGGGAAGGAAGCTTCCAAAGTCAAAAGGACATGGGGAGATACCATCCAAGATCCATGGATCTCTGATCAAGAAATCATGTCCATATATAAGACTTAGTGAACTAAAACATCTAAGTAACTAGAGGAAAGGAAATCAATTGAGACCCTATTAGTAGCGGTGAGCTAAAGCAGATTGGGCAAATATCCATTAGCTAGGGCCCACCTCCCCTATCTCCCCATTTAATATATAGATAAAGGGGGAGATATTTTTAGTTCTAATGGCACCACTCTAGATAGTCTATATCTATATGGGTTAGAACCATATTTTTAGATAGGGGTCATCACCATATTAGAATAGATAGGGGGCCAAGGCTCTTCTTCTTTATGTAATTCATTCATCGGCATGTGGATGATGGAAGAACTAGGTGGAACTATGAAAAGGTTAAAAGATCTATCCAAAGAAGGTGATAGCCCTATAGATTGGTTCCTCCTCCCAACTCCCCTCCGTCTTATATATAGATGGAGATGGGGGAAGGCCCATATAGATTTCTATCTATATGTGGGCGGGTGCCTAGATAGATAGTGGGGTGCCAACCTGACTCTATATCACCCTAGAACTCCTATTCCCTAGACCCTCTAAAGAGAGAGGGGGGCCTATCCCTATCTATATTGGATTCACCCATATAGTTAGTTCTAAGGGGATAAATAGAGTGGGGAAGTGAGAGTGCCTAGCTATATAGAGATATAGGGCCATCGAGAGAATAGATATCTACTAGAAAAAAATAACTCTATATAGACAAGGGGTGACAACCCAACTAGAGTTCCTAGTAAAGTAAAACTCTAGTTAGAGTTCTAGTCACTCCATAGAGAGTCTTTTTTCCCTATCTAAATAGAGGGGGACCAGTATTGTTTGATTCTTCCCAATAAAGTAAAACATGGAGTATTTCAATCAAGGGGACCACCCTCCAAGCCCAAGTATTCCTTAATGATTGATAATGTACAAGTACCATGAGGGAAACATGAAAAGTACCCTAGTAAAAAGAGTGAAATAGACTTAGAATCCAATATGCATAAATAATTAGTCAGTCATGGTGCCTATCATATAGATATAGGGCTATTTGGATCATAGTGGTGCATCAAACTCTAGAAGTCTCTATATCTTGGTACATGGTGTATCAAGAGTGGTCAGTGTAGTGATAAATGATGTACATTTTTCATAATGGGTTAGTGAGTAAATGGGAAAAATGACTTAAGCCATTAAGTGTAGGCGTGACTACAACTATGTCACTATGGTAGCCTATATAACTATCTAGGGAGGAAGAGGTCCCAGGTGAGTGCCTGACCCTGACCCCCCCTTCCCTCCCCTCCCCTAACTAGGGATAGGGATAGGTATAGATAGGGAACCCCCTCTCCCTCCCCCTGCCCCTCTAATATATAGGGATAGGGTTAGGGATATGGATAGGGATAGGGATAGGGATAGATATTTATTCATATTTGAATTGAAACTGATTTATCTAGCCATGAGAAGGTTAAAGAGAGATCCAACAAGACTTGTAGGACTAAACCCACATATGTGGAAAAATATGGGGATGACTTGTGGCTAGGGGTGAAAGGCCAACCAAGATCCGATATAGCTAATTTTCCATGAAATCCATTTTAGTAGAGTGTGCATGCTTATCACCTAAGGTAGAGCACTCAATGGGATAAGGTGGCCCAAAGCTTGACCAACCCCAAGGAAACTTTGAGTATAGGCTATTTCAGTAAGTAGATAGACTTTGGGTGCTAAGATCTAGAGTCGAGAGGGAAAACACCCAGATCATATGCTAAGGTCCCTATGTATTCACTTAGTGAAAAATGAATTAATCAAGTGATGACAACTAGGAGGTGGGATTGGAAGCAACCATCCTTAAAAGAAAGCATAATAGCTCACTATTCTAGCTCTATAACACCAAAAATGTATTGGGGCTTAAGTGATTCACTAAAGTGATAAGATCCATTCCCATCCATCCTCTCCATCTAGATATATATGTAAGCTCTAGTTAAATGACATATAGGTATATAGAATGGAGCTATAGTACTATAGTACTCTAGTTAGTACTATAATATCTAGTTAGTATAGTCTGTGGTGCAGTATGCAGGTCAGTAGTGGGATGTTCTATGAATCAAAGAAGGGACAACAACGTAACTCATTGGCACTCTATATCCATATCCCAAGATAGATTTTTTTGGCCTATCTATATCCCCATCCCTATCTATATAGAGGGGGAGCCCACCTATATAGATCTAATAGAATCCCCATCCCCATCCCATCCCATCCCATTTATATAGAGAGGGAGAGGGAGAGGGAGAGGGAGAGGGAGAGGGAAAGGGAAAGGGGGGCCAAAATAACTAGATATCTATCTATCTATCTATCTATCTAGATATCCCCCCTTAGATAGATCTATTAGAATCTATATAGAGAGGGGGGCCACCCTATATATCTATCCTAGACCCCCATCCCATATAGATAGAGAGGGAGAGGGAGAGGGGGGCCAAAAAAAGAGATATTTGGGGCTTGCACTCCTAGAAATATCAAAAGTGAGAAGGCTAACATGAGTAATGAGAATCATGTGAAAAACATGATCACCTACTAGTTTCAGGGTTTTTGCGTTCAGTCAATCTATGCAGAGTGAATCGGTCCCTAAGGAACCCCCAAAAGGGTTATCAATTGATGGGTACACAAAAGTGACAAAGTTTCCCTAGCTACTAAACCATGGCCTACACTCCACTACCCATAGGAAAAATTTTAAACCCACTATATTGCCCTATCTATATATAGGGCTATATATAATAAGGCACTTAGATCTGAAAAGATGTAGTTATTTTTTATTTAGGTTTTAACTTCCAAGAAAAAACTTTGAGTTAGGAGGGTGATCCTGCCCCCCCTTCATCAAGAGAGTGCCTCCCCCCGACTTTTATGTCTAACTATAGACTAGATATGACCCTATATAGATAGATAGGGGATAAGGGCCCTCCCAGTGAACTAACCATACCCCAAACTAGCATGGGTGAATGAGTAGAGTATACTAGGGCACTTGAGAGAACCATGTTGAAGGAACTTTGAAAAATGGCCCTATAACTTTAGGAGAAGGGGTGCTTTCCAATCTATGGGAAAGCAACACATACCAAGGGGTATCAAATGTTTATTAAAAACATAAGACTCTGCCAAGTGGTAACATGATGTATAGAGTCTAATGCTTTTCCAGTCCTAGAAGGTTAGAAGGAGAAGTGTAGCTTTGAATGAAAACCCTGATAAATGGTGGTAGTAACTCTAACTATCCTAAGGTACTAATATTCCCTATCACATAAGTAATGACCTACATGAATGGTGTAATGACTACTCCGCTATCTCCAACATGGATCAGTGAAATTAAAATCTTCATGAAGATGCAGAGTACCAACAGCTAGATGGTAGGACCCCGTGTACCTCTACTATAGCCTCATAGTGACAACCTTGATCAAATGTGTCAAATAGGTGGGAGGTCATGACCCCAATCTTAGAATACCACTCTTTCATCTAAGGATGCCTAGCCATCGATTGGGATACTAGACCCCAGGCCTATCTAGTGGTGGGGTTCTTTATAGACTAGTTACTAGTTACTATAGGAGCCCTATGTCCCCCCATCTATATAAGATGGAATAGAAATATAATAATCTCTAAACTCTGGTGGGACACTGTAAGGTGGGTAGTTTATCTAGGATGGATGCCTCCTAAAGAGTAACATAGGTGTGTGAAGGTAGGCTCAAGCTAACAAGCTCATGAGCATAATGGTATAATCCTATCTAACTATGAGACTAATCAGTTGAACAAAGATGAAAGTCAGCCATAGTGATTCAAGAGTCCCATGTGGAAGGGCTCTCACTCAATAGATCAAAGGTAAATTGGGGATAATAGGATGATAATTCCCAAGAGCTCTTATCGATGGAGTTGTTTAGAACCTTGATGTCGACTCATCACATCTCAGGGTTGAAGAAGGTCCCAAGGGTTCAGTTGTTCACTGATGAAAGTGGTACGTGAGTTGGGTTTAGAAAATTATGAGACAGTTTAGTTCTTATCTACTATTAGTGTTGAAAGGAGAACTGTGATGATCCAACCCTAATATGAGAGGACTGGGTTGGGCCAACCTATGGTGTACCGATTGTATCTAAAATGTAGCATCAAGAAGCCAAGTTAGTATGGAAGAACTCCTGAAAGCATCTAAGCAAGAAATCCTTCTCTATACAAAGTTCTTGTATGAGGTGAAAGAACATCACTTTGATAGGCATTTTTGTGTAAGCATCATGAGGTATTCAGTGAGATCGCACTAAACCAAACCCCAAACCCCAAATCATAATAGACTAGAGTCTTATAACCTAGACTAGACTCTTATAAACTAGACTAGACTAGACTATACTCTTTTAGACTAGACTAGACTAGACTAGACTAGACTAGACTAGACTAGACTCTTATAAACTAGACTAGACTAGACTCTTATAGACTAGACTAGACTAGACTAGACTAGACTAGACTAGACTAAACTAGACTAGACTAGACTAGACTAAACTAGACTAGACTAGACTAGACTAAGGAGATCCCCAAGATAGAGTTATTTTTTGGCCTCTCCCTCTCATATATATGGGGATGGGACCAACTCTATATATCCATCTCTCCCATATCCCATATATATAGATGAGGCCCACCACCCCATAGATAATCTCTAAATGAGACTCCCCAACCCCATATCTAAACTGAATATAGATTATATCTCTATCTCTATCTCTATCTCTATCTCTATCTCTATCTCTATTTATAGCCATAGCCAAAAATCCAAAGCCAAAGAAACTCTATCTCTATATATAGCAAAAAAACTCAGTATGTCTAGGTGGGGATGGATAAGTAGGTGGGTATGGATAGGTAGGTGGGGATGGATAAGTATGTGGGTATGGATAGGTGTATCCATGGAGGATCATGCTAGATGGATATATGGGGGAGCCCTACCCTAGATAGTGGTGGCATCGAATGGATAGGTGTCGATGATCTCCTTGAGGTTTGAATCCTCATTCATCTCTGATTGGGTACTACAACAAGATGTGAAACACCTGATCCCATTCCAACATCAATCTATGAAATTGTCTTGCACCATATGTACTAATTATTCAAGAGACATGGTTAAATCCTATACTAGACTCTAGATTAGAGTTTATAGTAGAGTAGGCCACTCGATTGATAGATATCTATATGTTGAGTCGATGGCCCACCCATCTAGAGTCTAGTCTCTACCCATCTAATCCATAGTCTCTACCATATCTACCCATCTAATGCATAGTCTCTATCCCATATATAGATGGAGTAGTGAATACTACCCATCCATGGTCTCTCTAGTCTCTAGTCCCTAGTCTCTAATCCCTAGTCTCTAGAGTCACCTACTATCCATCTATCTATATGGAGAGAGTAGTCATCCATTCTCAATGAGAGTTCATGAAGGACTGTAGTCTAGAGTAGAGTAGATTAGGCCACTCGACCGTATATATTTGACTCTAATTGGCCCACCCCGCACTATCTATCTATCTATCTATCTATATAGAGAGTAGTTGTATCTATATCTATATCTATCTATCTAGCCCCTAGTTATACTACTATATACTCTAGCATGGATATTAGAGTACTAACTCTCAGCTATTGAGAATAATGAGTAGTGTTCTATTTCTATCTATCTAGCCCCCATCTAATCTATAGAGTTATATAGATCTATTTGGGGCCATCGGGTTTCTCTCTATAAAGAGTGGATATAGATCTATCCTGACTCTTTATAGATAGAGTCACCCCCCATCTATATAAAGCTAGATAGGCCCCCAACTTAGCCCCTTTTATAGAGATCTGAGTGGGAAGGGGGGTCCCCTACGTTTATAATCCCAATGGACTGGACTCTAGAGAGTTACTCCCCCACCCCATATATAGATTAGATTCTAGATATCCCCAAATATATATAGTTTCCCAGTCCCCTACGCTCAATCCCATTCGAGTGGCCCATGTCTTATCTTATATATAGATAACCTGGCTGGTAGTTTCTATCTATGAAGAGCTCAGGGGCCCCTCTATCTATTCTATTCTATTCTATTCTATTCTATTCTATTCTATTCTATTCTATTCTATTCCATATAGATAGGGCCTCCAGGCATTCCAAAGAAATAATCTATGTAGGGGCAACTATAGATATAGGATATACCCTTGACTATGGTTGGAGGGCTCGACTCCATCTATATAGGATAGAATAGAATAAAATATAATCCATGGTGACAAAAATGAATGGTTATGGAAAATGGGGCATCAAATAGATGGGTTGGGCTCACTGTCACTCTCCATCAATTGTGGAGGGTTGGTACCTACTAATGAAACATGCCAGTAGCACTATCTCATTGGGTCCAAGTTTAGATAAGTTGTTTGGTATGATAGATAGATCCCAATCCCCCCAATCTTATTTTTTTTAGTATGATAAAATCTATACTCATCGGTTCAGTTAAGGATAGATTAGATGGGCATCATTCAAGTCTTGCCAGTCCCTTTCATCTAGTGGTTAGGACATCATATTTTCATGTCAAAGACGTGGGTTCAATTCCCATAGGGGATAGATATTCTTATGGGTGGTGCCTACTTCACCATCTATAGATAGGGGAAGAAATTTACATTGGGAGGTGCCCCTTTGAATATCACACATGTTCCTTACCATACTATCAAGATACTATCACAATGTGTAGAGATGAGATTAATCTATCTAGGGTAGAGAGAGATCTTAACTATATTAGGGTTGGACTAGGGCTCACTAGAGGCTATATGACTAGAGCATCACTTTTCACTAGTCCCTTATCTTATTATTATCTCTATATGGCAACCTCTATTCCATCTTGTCTCTATGTCATCACTCACTATAGGATAGGACTAGACTAAACTAGGGCCCAACCCAATATCTAGATAGGGGCCGGCCCCTATCTAGAATCTTAATCTTAGTTAGAGTTAGATTTTATTTAGAGGGGAAGGGGGGAAGGGGGCCTTATAGATCTATATCTATCTTTCCCCTATATATATATATATATATATATATATATATATATATATATATATATGGGCATCTATCTATCCACTCCTCACCCAATTAGATTAATCCCTATCCCCATCCCCATCCCCATCTATTATATAGGATAGGATAGGGATATCCATATAACTATATATAGATGAGACCATCTATATTAATTATATAGGGGTATTTAGATGGATACGGGCCCCCTCCCCCTCTATATAGATAGATAGGTAGATATAGATAGTAAAATCAAGTCAATCCCCACACACACACACACACACACACACACACACACACACACACACACACACACACACACACACATAGACACACAGATAGATATAGATAGGAAACTCAACTCAATCCCCATATATATATATATATATATATATATATATATATATATATATATATATATATATATATATATATAAGAACATAGTGGATTCCATTTGAATTTTTATAACCCCAAAGAGTCATTTTTTTCATGTAATGAATGTATAAGATGCAAAAAATCAAATTTCACTCTAAGAGAGGTCATTCCAAATTTCAGAATCACAGTCCCCAAAAGTTCCAAATAGAGATCCAAGAGGTTTTTAATCTTTCCATAAAGTTGAACCATGATCATTTTTGTAAATAGTATTACTTTAATATTGTATTCCTAACTACAATCTATCACCATGCCAATTTTTAGGGAAAAATGAAAGAGGAAGATGAGATTTGACACGCTCAAAAGTGACCAAAAACCACTGAACTATGGTAGTGACATCTATAGGTTTGGAAACAAATTTTGATGCTTGAATTTATTAAGAATATGTTTGACCTTGTAAAATTTAGGAAATAAATTCCAAATGTTCCAAGAAGGTGTCCTAAACATTCACAACATAGGAGAGGTCATGGTCACATGAAATGACCTTTCTTGGCCATCCCCTATTCATACACAAGGTACACAGGGCAGTGAGGACAATATTTCATTGGATGGTACAAAATATGGTATAAAAGGTTCATAAAGATAATATAGAGAATAATTTTTGAGTTTATAATCCTAAATTCAATCCAAATATATTAAATGGATTCTAAACATACCCCAAGTGACCTTCAAATGACCTATAGGCCTGAATATGCACCTACAACTTGGTGAGTGGAGGTTAGGTTCATTTGAGGTAAATGGAAAGGTTTTTGAACCCATGAGGAGAATTTAATGGGTGAAATCATATGAAATGATACTATAAAATAAATTAAGGACCTTATTCACACTTTTTAAGGTTATAAATAGCCACCATGAAATCTACAACCAAACAAAGGGGTAGAGGTATGAAAACACAGTCAAAATTTGGGGATGAAGACAATCAATAGAAAGGTGGTATTTGGAGGAATAATTCATTAATGAAATAAGTGAAATTAGTTATATAATATTATAATATAATATAAATTAAATATTTTCATACATTGGAGGCTAATAAACCTACAAGAGCAACCTACAGGCCTACAAGTTGTCTCAGTCCTAACATTGAAAATGCCTAGCTTTGAGGATGAAGGGTATATGAATGAACATATATTGAGATTGAAATGATAGGATGGTTAATTAATAACTTTAAAAAGATCACAAAAATTATATAATGTTATCTTGTTTCATTAAATCATGAAAAGAGCCCCTGTTTACTATCTCGGTCTTGACAGGGCAATGGTTGGTGATGATAATGTGCCAAGTTTTGACTTCCATGGAGAATTTTGAAGAATTTAATACTTGGATAATGGTTATGTAACATAAATTTAAGGTAATTAAATTCAAAATATCATTAAAAATCCATCCAAACACCTTTTCACCTAAGCAAGGTTGCCTCAGTCTATACAACTGGGTTAAAAAGACCTTATTCCAAGAGATAACTTATGATTCTCAACAACAAGAAATATTCCTAAGGAATTAAAAATATTAATGAGATTGGAATAAGGATGATAAATATGTTTTACTAGTATTTAATCATAGGAATGGCATATAAAGAGCATCCACATGGAGGTTTACATAAAAATATGCAAAATAGGGTTTTTCGACCCCCATTTTGGCAAGGTTGAGTTAGTTTGACCACTTAGACTTAGAATATAACAAAATAATTTTGTATCAGTGGTAATAATGAAATTTTGGATCTCCAAAATCTTTCACTTTTCCCATAAATTTAGGCATAATACCCTCTATTTTGTCTCAGAGGTAGGTCAGTCCTCTCATGCAAGAAGTTGGTAGTTTTGGGGAAAAGAGTTGGATGCTAAACTAGAGGTCCTTATAATCAATTGGTGAGGTTTTAATAGTTGGATAATATATAGGAAAACACAATTAACCAATATATAAGGTTTGGATTCAAATAATATGGTTTGGATAAGGATGTTTGTAGATAGACTTAGAGGAAAACATGAAAACCCAACCCCTAATAAGACGTCACTCCATGTTTTGGTCTTATCCAAGAACCCTAATGTTTTGTGTGATGTTTTCAGGGGTTAATTTTATGTTTTAATTCTATTGGAATTCATTAATGGTAATTATTATCACTTTTTGGCCCACAAAGTACTACTAGGAATGTTGACATGGCATAACCCTTATTCCAAAATAGGGGTAACTTCCATTTTGGGGTCTTGTTGAACTCTCCAAAGGTTTTGAATAGGTTTGTGGGTCATTTTTAGAGGTTAGAAAGCTTTTGGTTGGACTATAAACTCCATATAAAGCCACTTTAAAATTTAGACATACTCAAACCCTTACGAGAAGCATCAACACCACCTAAAGATAGTCTTTGGACACTCATATCTCTCAAAAATAGTTGCATGGGACCCTATAAAAATTTGAAATTTTATAGAGGGTCTTTAAGGATATTTTAGTGTAATTTTTAAAGGGTTAAAATTTCTAACCTTTATGAACAAATGTTAAGAGTCTAGGTCACTCAAAACCCTTGTAAAACCCTCACAAAGACTCGATTATAGAGATAGAGCATTTTAATCATCTAAATGTAAGGATATTTCCATGAAACAACTTGGAAGTTTTATATTAATTTTAGAGGATATCACACCTGTGCTTTTCCTATATGGAATTGTAAAAAAATATGGAGAACTAGGATTGTTTTTACCATTTTGAGTGGTGTGCAAGCTAAATACAGAGTTAGAAGATGAAATATATTTTATAATAAATATATACACTTGAGATAACTCAAAAAATTCATATAATATTTTTAATAAAAATCTAAGTGTCCTAACCAGACTCACACTTTTAGCCAATCTAATGAGCTAGAATAATGAACAATTGGGAAAGTGGTGAAAAGTAATTAGGGGGACATTTTAAAGGTTTTTTATTTAAAATGATGGTATGAGAGACTTTGAAAAGGTCCATTCCATCTTTTTAATGTATCAGTTATGAAAATTGAGAAGTTTTGGATGCCGAGTGGAGAAGGTGTATGGAAATGAGCCTTTTGGAAACTGCTAGTGATGACTTTCCATATCCACAAGAATAGGAATGGTCAAGGATCAATAAAATGCATATGGGAACTTATTTGTAACCCCTATTAATCATACCAACCATCAGACCTAACCATTTTTAGTGATAGGGGTAGTTTCTCAAGACAACTTAGGTGGGTAGTTTCTTATGTCAAATTGGTAGTTTTGTGCCACTTTTCACTATATTTATGACTTATTTTGGACAAGTATAAAATATAACATGTCGTATATCAACTAAAATCTCATCTAAATGAAATTTTAACTAATTCTATTAGATGGACATATATCTAAGTGGTTCTTGGACTTCCCTTCTCTTTACCTTCCCAATTCTTCTATAAATTCTAGCCATTTTTGCATTGTATGGGATATGTTTTCCTGGGTATGGTGAATCCATACCAAAATTTTACCTTGAACTAATAAATAAAAGTGTTTTACCTCATTTAAATATTTCACTAAGTATATATGCTGGGTTTTAGTCTTGTGCAAGTGTTATTTCCTTTACCTTCACATGTTGATTCCATTGGTACCTAGTGTATTGTGTTTTCCTTCTTTTAGGTCAATAAGAAGTGTCTAAATAAAATTTAGGTGAAATTGATTAGGCTTCTCAATATAGTTCCTTACAATGCCTATTGTTTAGTTCCTCCTACCCTATGTCATCTACAAGACCCCATGTTGAAACATTGATGTGAGAGGGGAGATTGATGTTGAATGAAGTGTGTGTGCTATTTTTCATTAGTTTCTAGTGTATGTCAAAGGTAATAATAGATCAAAATATTTTGGTAAATCACCTCTAGTATAAAGGTTTATTTTTAGTTGTTATAACCCTTTTCATCCCCTCTAAGTTATTAGTAGTAGGAACATGATCTTAAATGATACGTCAAAGGGAGCTAGCCCCTAATCTAGAGGTTCATCTGACAAGTTTTCTCACCCAAAACAAGTGAGATGTACCCATTTTTAAACTTGGATTATAGGCTTGGAAAACATATTCTCATAAGGTGCATCCAAGTGAAAACATTTATAACTAAGGAGAATGATAAGATTTACCAATATCAGAGTTACAATTATTCACATTTAAACAAAAACAAACAAAGACAAATAAAAAGAATACATAAATGAACCTAACTCAAAATAAATATATGAATAATCAATATTTAAGTAGGAATAATAATATATATAAAAAAATCAAGAAAAACTCAATAAAAAACATGAAATAAGATATGAATAATCCAGATCCATGTTTTCTATCAAGATGTACTTGGGAAATAAAATGAGAGAAAAAGACAAAATAGTAACTCAAAAGACCAAGAAGAAAAAATAAGGATCATAGGAGAATAAAATGAAATAATTATAAAAAATCACAACAAAACACCAATAAAAATCAAATAAACACACAAACAAAAGTTAGTCCCAATGTTAGTGTAATTTGAAAATAATTATTCATGTACATGCAGTAGAGGCATTATTTTCTACACCAATGTAGAAAGAAAAAAGGACATAAAGTTTCCTCCAAGTAATAGGGAAAAAAAAGTCAACAAAATTGGGGAAAAATAAGAATATTAAGGTTGTGGTTGAGCTGAATCAAGATGTACAAGACAAGTGGATGTTGCCTACGTAATTCTATGGATGCGAGATCCAACATGAACTTCAAGCCAAATGTAGTTCTCCCAAGAAACATAATAGAAGAAAAATGATGATAGGAAAACATGATTCATGATGTAGAGGAAAATGAAATTTATCTTGTAAAATGTAAATAGAGTTCAAATCAAAATGGTCTTACAAAATAACAAGCATGTAGGGAATCAAAATAAACATAAGTGTAAGACAATATTTTTGTTTGTTTTTTTGAGAATTTTATAGTGTTTTTTGTATGTTTTTGGAATAATAAATATAAATTAAATATTTAAAAAAATTCCAAGGAACTACCTATATGAGGATATGCATGTCCATAGGTAAGCATTCAAACAATAACTAAACCAGGTACAATAATCCATGCTCATAATTCAGTGAGAGCAATATCCTCATAAGGCAACAATGCCTACCAAACAATAGTAAAATAGTAGAAAAATATGTAGTAAGAGATAAAACTAATGAACCATTTTGTATGAAAAAAATCATGAGTCGATGTATTTGTGCTCACTTGTCTATAATAAAAAGCTACAAAATACTATTCATGCTGAACTACTTTTTATAACTAGTATTAAATGTGTCTAGATTTCCTATGAATCATAATCAAGATCATAATTGGTCAAGGTATAAAATATGTCTAGGTTATAATGGCCTAGGGTATGAACATAATGTGGTTATAAAAATAATGGTCTAGAATGAATAAGTTCCAAAAGAATATGGTCCAAGGTGGGACAAAATGAGTCAAGATAGAATATAAATGATCCAGAGTAGCAGCAGTATACATTTTTGACTGTCCAGAGTCATAAGAAAATATGGTTCTAAAAAGAATGGTCTAGGGTAGGTAAAAACATAATAAATATGGTCTAAAATAGGATGGTCTAGGATATAATGGTTCAAATGGATATCAAGATTAAAATCATTTTAGGTGCACAATGTTCATGGACTCTAGAAATTATTCACCACCTAAAATGGCTAGATGGTATGCCCCTGATCTATATTTTTTTATGATAACATAGCATCCATGACAATTAGGTTGAAACTTACCCTTTTTCTTGTGTTCAAAATTTATGTTCTTCTAGTTATCTTTCAAGAAAAAATCACCAATCTCAAATTGTAGAGGGAGAATTCACTTATTGTAGCTTCTTTGTAATATGTTTTAATAGGATTGCATGTTTTCTAGGGTAGCCAATTTCTTACCATCAAGTAGTTCTAGCTATTGTAACATTGAGACTCTATAATCTTTGTCATCTTCAATATTATCCAAAGAAACTTGAAACCAATGTAGCTCAATCTCAATTAGGATAATATCTTCTATGAAATAAACAAGGGAGTATGGAATGGATACTATGGGGGTTTGACGAATAGTGTAATAAGCCAAAAGGGAAGGAAAACTTTACAAGTACCAATTATGACTAGTGTCATTAACAATATTCTTTAAGATGGCTACATTGGTTTTATTTGACACCTCAGCTTGTTTGTTACCTTACAGGTTATATGGTGTGGATTTATTGTGCTTGATTTTGAATTTTTCACAAATTTATTTAACATATTTGTTTATAAATGATCCACCATTATTTTATATAATGCATGTTTGGATGCCATATTGACAAATGATGTGGTAATGTATAAACTTGGAGATCTACCTTCCAGTGATGTAAGTGAGAGGAATGGCCTCAATCCATTTACTAAAACACTTGGTAGTAGTTAAAAAATGTTTACGGCCATCTAAATATGTTGGGTTTATTTTATTAATGAGATCGACATCCAAAGTAGAAAATCATTATGGTGTAGTGATCGACTGAAGTGGAAAGGAAGGTTTATGTATCAAATTTCCATGTTGTTAACAAGGAACACACTTCCTTACATAATTAAAAGCATATGTCTCCATTTTGGGCTAATCGTAACCTATTCTAAGGAATTTTTTGACTAAGACTACATCATTGGTGTGGGCCCCACACATTCCTTCACGAACCTCTTTAAGCACTAGCTTGGATTCTATAGAAGATAAACAATGAAGTAGGATCCCATCATAGCCTTTATAATAGAGTGTGTTTCCAAGGAAGGAACAATGAATTATGTGATGAAGGAAAAGTTTATGATGATTTTTAGAAAGGTCAGGTGGAAAAACACGGTTATGGAAATAATTACAAAAATATTGAAACCATGGTAGTTCAAGTGGGGGATTAAGACTAGAAATGACACATAATCTATCTAGTTCTAGTAAGACATGTGTAGGCTGTATAATATTTTAAATGAGAAACTGATACTCTTTATCACTAATTTAAATTTGTATCATGGATTTAATTATTTCCATTATATAGGTAGATATGTTATTCACCCTTGGTACTTATTCAAACTATAGAGATTTAAAATGAGTCTTTAGATTATCCATAATATGTTTGTAAGTTACAAGCTTATCATCTCTAATTTGATAATGATCTATGGTTTGATTGATAATAAATTAGGAATCACCATAGAACATTATGTGCCTAATATCCCACTATACTACAATATGAAGTCTTGTAACAAGTGCCTCATACTTGGCCATATTGTTGGTATAATGAAAATTGGTATGAAAGACTTTGGGATTCAAATCCCCTTATGGTGTAATAACCAAAATTCTAGCTCTATATCCATGAAAAGTGAAGGAAACATCAAAATATAGTTTCCATTATTTAGGTTCGTATTGTACTTCTTCTACTGTCATAATAGAATCATCTAGAAAGTCAAATTTGAGTGGTTGAGTGTCTATAATAGGGGTTTATACAAGTTGATCAATAATAACTTTCTCCTTGATATATTTTTGATTTTGGTACTAAACATCAAACTTGATTAAGAGCATGACCCATTTATCCATGCTCCCCATGAGATTTGTTTTGGATAATAAATTTTTTAGAGGATCCACCTTAGTAGTAACAATGGTTTTATTATTTAGATTATAGTGTAGCACCTTTGGGAAGTGAAGACCATAGCTAAACATGATTTCTCAATAGGCATATAATTGTGTTCATAAGCCACCAGTGTGTGACTTAAATGATAAAATACATGTTATTTACCTTGATCATCATGTTGGGCTAAAAGTTCCCCCAGTGCATGCTCAATTACTAAAATGTAAAGAAGTAGTAGTTCTCTAAGTGTTGGTGGTCTCAAAACTAGTGGGTTGGCTAAATGTATGAGCTTTTCAAATTCTAATTTACACTCACCATCCCATTATAACGTGATCCCTTTCTTTAAAATATGTGTAAATGGGTGGCATTTATCTACCAGTTGAGAAATGAACCTATGAATAGATTGTATCTTTCCTTGTAATATTTGGAGCTATTTAAGATTTTAAGGTGGAGGCATATCAATAATGGTCTTGACCTTAGTAGGGTTGACTTTGATCCCTCTTTGTGATACAATAAACACTAACAATGTTTTTGAAGTGATGCCAAAACACACTTTTTGGGATTCAAGTGGACTTTATATTCATGAAATATCTCATATATTCTCCTCAGAATGTTAGGATGTCTAGCACATGTTCTTAATTTAGATATAATCTCATCAACATAATATTCAACAATATCATGAATCATGTCATGGAAGATGATAGTCATATCATGCTAATAAGTGGACCCAATATTATTCAAGCTAAATGGCATGAATTGATAATAGAATGTTCCCCATGGCATGGTGAATACACTCTTGTGTTGGTCTTCTTGGGCTATCTTGATATAAGTGTATCCATAAAATCTATCCATGAGGGATATCATCTCATAATTAGAAGTAAAATTGATAATCATGTCAATATTAGCTAAAGGAAAATCATATTTAGGGCATGCTTTATTTATATCTCTAAAATTAGTACAAATACATATACCCTATAAATTTTTGTTTATTATAACTACGTTTGATATCTAGCCCATTGGTCTAATGAAACCTACTCCTAATAACTTTTCCAATTTGGATTTTACCAAAAGAGCAATGTGTGGATGCATCTTCCTTAATTTCTACTTGACTGGCTTATAATCTAGATGAGAAATAAGGTGATGTAAAACATAGTTAGGGTCTATGCCTAGCATGTCAAAATATACCCATGAAAAAATATCAATTAATTCCTTCAAAATGGATATAATTTATTCTCACTCAGTGAGAAAATCTCAAAGGTAAATAATTTTGGAATCCTCTTACATTCCTAGGTTTACTTCAATAGTTTTTGAGTGTAGAACCATCTTCAAGAATAGTAGGCAATGTGTGATCATGATCATCTTGTTCTGCTATAATTTATTGTTGTTCCTCCCAAAGCTATGGATAATGTGATGAATCTAAATTTTCCATTTCAAGTAATGGCCAACTAGTAAAATATTAGGAAAGTCAAGAGTGAGATGCTTAAATACTTGTTGTTCTGGCGTGATGATGGTACTATCTATAGAGCTAGGACTCAATGAACCTTGTGCATCCTTTGGAGATGAGAAAAATTTCCCATCCAAGAGCATTTAAAATAGGTTTTGACTCAAAGGCTTATCTTTTTCTTTACTTTTTCCCTTACCAACAAGTGTTTCAAAGAGGTTTTTGAATATCTTGATGTTTTATGTTACTCATGACAATTAAGTTTTTCTGCTCTCCAAATAGGTAGAGGGATCCAAATAAAAATCAAAGCCGTGTTTATGATCACCAATTGGCAATCCATCTCTAAGGCCAATATATTTTGTAATTGATTCTTTATTTTGGAATTCATCAAGGTATATGACCAAATTTTGTTGGTCCCAATCAATGATTTTAGGATGATAAAGGCATAGGGAACAATGTGGTGTTATGAGCATAATAGTGTTTGAATTGAATAAATATATGTTAACAAGCTCATTAAAAAGGCTATAATGGGATTTTATGTCACTATCAAGAGTCTTATCACTAGTTGATTTAGAATAATCACTATCAAAAGTCATGAGGTTACCCCCAGGCGGTATAAATCTAAGACCATGAATTAAATTAAGTATACCATATGATAAAGGATCTAGGATTAATTATACTTATGGGCCAATGCTTCTCCCTATATAATAAATTTTTTCCATGATCCAATTAGGGATAGGATATTTTGGATTTTGAAAATAATTAGTAATGTTGTTAGGATATAACTAGTCTCCTTCAGTGAAAGCTTCTCGATCTTGTATTGGTGAAGTAGCAATTATAAATACCACTAGTGGTTTCTTTATTTCTTTCATCTATTTCCAAATCATGTTGGGTATATTATGATTAATTTCTACTCCCCCTTTAAATTGTTTTAAATCTATACTTGCTGCCATAAAGATGACCTCGTCATGAAACCTAAAACTGTGTAGGGGACCCTATTGATTAATAGGATTTTTAGATGCATATTTGATTATAAAATTGTAATAATTGATTGATGAATTTTATCTATGTTTATAAGTGGTTTTTTAAAAGCATGGTGGATTAATGAATAAAATATACATATATGTTTGTAAATGTGATCAGTTTAATTTAGTTTTGATAGTTTTAGTTGATAAATAGACTTTTAGTTTTGGTCACTTTAATAGATTTATGATGTTACTTTGATCTTCATAAGTTGATTTGATTAATGACTTAGAGCAGATGATGGTGTAAAAAAAATGATTATTATATTTGAAAATTAATGCATTTGAAAGTTGTTCTCAAGGCAAAATTTTGATTCATAGCTCATTTCTAATTACCTTTCCAATCTAATAAACTTTGTCACTTTGATTGTGCTTTAGTGGATGTTGTCAAAGTTTAGATTAGGATCACTATTTGATTTCCTAGTTTGAGTCATTATCATTTAGGATTATAACTAGTATTTAAAGATCAGTTTCAAAAAGAAGATCATAGGTTTCAAGGCATTGTTAACATCATTTAGCATATTATTGGGTACATATGTATTCATATGATCAAATTGATTAAGGATTTAAGTTTTTTCCATGGGATTAAATATTAATGATATAATATTTTAATCTTATTATATATTTCAAAGGCTTATATTGTGTCTTGACTTAAGACCTTATGGTCCATGGGTTTAGGCATTGATTTTAATGAGGTTGTGAGTTCATCATGAATAATGTTTGTTTTGACTAAGTTTGGGTATATTCTTGAAGGGAATTTGGTATAAATACAAAGAATTTTTATTGATTCCATGTTTTGTTAAGCTGATGTCAAGTTTTCATCTTGATCCATCATGATGGGTAAGGTTGGCACAAGCATTTAACTCAAAATGTGTTCATGAAGTTTCAAGATTGGCAAGAAGATTTGGAAGTAAGGGAATTAACATGAATGGTATTTTCCTCAAAACTTGGTAATTAGTTGCTGATATAGTGTAAAGAAATAGATGTGGCAAACTTTATTGATGCTAATAAATGACTTCACATGATCATTAAACATACAATTAATAAAAACAAACCAATGCAAACTCAACACACCACTTGGTTAGTTATGGAAGAAGTTGATGGATATAATATTTTTGATTTCTCAGTTTTGGGTCATTTCTCACAAGCTTCTCATGGAATTAGAGCTCTGGTTCACCAAAATTTGGAGTTTGTAGTAGAGGATTCTTGCATATTTTTCATCAAGGAGATTTTGGGAGTATTACTAGGTATGTCTATACAAGTTTTGATCAGTGTTATTTGAAAATATCTTGGTAATAAATGAGAAAATTTGAAGTGAAGAGGAAAATTTAATTTGAGTTCTAGTTTGCATGATGATTAATAAAGTTTTGAACATTTATTTTGAAAATTTGTAAAGCAATATGGGCAATGGTTTAAGGTTTTTGAAACCCTCCTACATGTAGATGTTCTATGAGATTGTGATGATTTTCACTAAGTATTT
>JARHVA010005778.1:577500-765000 GCA_037957365.1 Torreya grandis
GGTGGGATCAACCTAGTTTGATAAGAAGTGATGATAATAGGGGATGGGGAGAGAATTATAATAGTAATGATCATCAGCCTAATCCTAATAGAGGCTTTCATATAGGTGGTTTTTGTGCTAGGAATTTTGGCCCTAGATTCCATAGGAGAACCAAAAAGTTCATACACTTTGATGTTTATGATCCTAAATTTTGGAACATTCTAAGTAATTTTCTTGCTAATCCAGTTAATAGGGGTTATAAAGTTAATAGGGGTTTCTTTGGTCATAGTTTTGGATCCTCAACCCCTTCATAGAGTAGCTCATCCCATCATTCAGACAATAATCCATAATATTTGCCACTCCAACTTCCTAATGTTGATAGAGTTGAGCCTGTTGTTGAATCTCTGCCTAAAGATTAGACTACATAGTTAGAAGTTGAGACTGCTCATGCTAAATATCTTACAAATATGGCCATTCTTTCTAATACACCTTATCCTTCTCATAGAAAACCTATCATGAAATGTAAGAGGTTGAATCTAGTTGCTACCCAGAGTGAGCCTATTCTGAGTTCTAAAAGATTTAAATTAGGAGTCCAAAGGTATGCTGGTAGAAGGAAGACAATTGATATTCTACATTCCACTATGGAAAATAGGGCTGCTAAAATTCAACTGAGCTAGATACACCAAGGTAAGTTAGGATGTTGAAGAAAATCAAAATGGAAATTGATGATAGCACAATTGATTTAGGAACTAGATTGGTGTCATTTTCTACTATAAAAATGGAGTATAATGTTTGTCTTAATGAACAAGATCAACATGTGATTAAAGTGTTGTCTAATTCAGATGATTTTTGGTCATCCTAAGGATAAAATCTATTTTATTGCTAAGATTTTCATGGCATAACTTGATATGGTAGTTTGATACTTTATTTTTCAGACTCCAGTAAATTTTGATAAATTTTGAAAAATATAATAAATTTTGAAGTTCTTATATAAATATATATGCTTAAGTAAATTAATATGCATTATGGATTAATATAAATAGGATTTATTAATTTTTGAAATATTTTTTTATGATTTAATTATGTATTATGTATATATTATTAATTAATATGGGTCCCCACCCATTAAGATTACTACCCTTGGTCTATATTTTTAATAACTTGATTGATTTAAAACTTTTAAGTCTTAATTAAAAACTATCCTTAACTAATAATTGTTATAATTAATTGAATTTTTTAAAATTCAATTAGTTAACATAAACTAATAACTAACTAAAGTTAGTTATAACTTATGTACAACTAAGTTTCAAGGTATAAGAAGAGATCAAAGACTGATTTGAAGATAGAAGAAAAACAAGTATTGAAGACTTAGACATTTTTTGAAGTCAACCATTCATCCTTTTCTTTCTATGTGAATCCTATGAGATAGTACAAATTTTGCAAATAGACCCAATGGTACATTATCTGATGGTTGAGTAATTGCTTAGACAACACATGTATATTTAGCTTTATTTATCATTTAGTACTTATTATTTAAAGATTGCTAATCTTAACATTTTTTGATAATTTCTACTTGAATTCCTATGCATAGATTCCAAGTATTCAACCTAAATAATGATAAACATTTCACTATTTCATGACACTTCATTGATCTATTTTGACTATAAAGTTGTTATTCAAGTTTTTGTAAAGGAAGAATGTGGGTTTTCTGAATAAAAGCTACCTTTACTACTAAGACGACTCTCTTTTGAGACTTTCATGCTTTATTATAATCTATTTGATTCTAACTTTAATATAAATTGAATCTTTCAATTTTCTTCTAGATCTGATTTTTTTTTTAAATTCCTAGTTGTGTTTTAGTTTAATTTATTTCTATTTTAAAATCTAATTAGTGTCTTGTTTCTAAAATATTTTTATTTTATTTATTTAGATAGATATAAATATTTCTTAGATTCTTGATTTCTTTAAACCTATTTAGAGTTTAGTTTATTTAATTATTTATATCTAATCTTATTCAGTTCTTAATTAGTTTGTGTTTTCATTTAATAATCTTTTCTAATTTCTCTAGGTTAGTCACTTAGCATTTATTTTATAACTTGAATTCTTTTAGTTTATTTTAGACTTAGTTTAAATAGGTTTTAGATCTTCTTAATTCTTTAGATTATCATCTTTTATTTGGTTTAGATTTAATTTTAATTTTTATTCAATCCTTTAGTCTCTTGTCTTTTTGTTTAGTTTATTTTGGATTAGAGTGTTTGTCTTAGTTAGTATTTATATTTTTAGTATTTTATCTCTTTAATAGGATTTTTTCTTGTATTTTTTTTCTCTTTTAATTTATAAATTATTTTGAATTTGTGTCTTGATTAGATTAAATTATTTACTTCGTGTATTGTCTTTTATTAGTTTGTTATCTTTTTATTAGAGTTTAGTTGTTTATTTTTTTGGTTGTTTGTTTGTTATCTCACTCTTTTGCTTATGTGTTTGAATAGTTTCTCTTTTATTTGATCAATCTTTTTAATTTATGATTTTATTTTAGAGTTAACTTGAAGAACATTACAAGAAAGAAACAAAGATATCATTTGAATATATATTGAATCAAGTTTTTTTAATTCAAGAGACTATCTAAATAATAGGTTTTCTCTATCAAATAGAATAGATTATAGATTCTTATCTTGACTGATTCATGATTTGATAAATGAATTTCTGATTGTTATAATGGAATAAGTTGCTTTGATAACTTTTTGGTTAATTCCTAGAATTTATAATAAAAAAGTCCTCACATCTTTAGAATCTTAGATGAACCTTTAGAACCTCATCATTAGATTAGTATTATTCTAAATTGACCTTTGTGATAGGTGAAAGGGTTGATTTGTTGATGGTATAATTTTCATCATCAACAAATTTGACAACTCTATTAGGGACTCATTCAAAAATCTAAATTGTTTCAAGTTTTTTTTTCTTATTGCTAATTATTCTTGGAGGTCAACAACCTCCCATTATTCAACCTAGAATAGCTTTATAAGATGATCAAGCTGATGTTGCTTTCAATCTAACACATTATTCATAGTATAATCATCTTAAAAATATTCATCAAGTTATTGAAGTCATAAATAAAGAAGAAGAGATTTAAAAATTTAAAATTGATTGGTATTCAAATCTTACATGTGAAACTCAATGTGATATTCTAAATTCAAGTAGGATAATTCAAAAAAATAGAAATAGAGTTTTAGCTACCAAGCCTAGAATTCAATTTTTTTTATTATTTTCCATTTGATGATTTATTTGTACCTGATGAAACTATTGTTATAAATTTGAAGTTAAATCAATAACATTAGGGTCAATATAATCACTCTATTCAGGTAGAAACTACTAAAACTTTGAATAGGAGATCAACTAGTGGGAGAACCACCAGTACTAGAGTGGAGATTAGAGGATCTGCTTCATGGATTGTAAAAAAATAGAGAACAAGATGAGTTCACTAAAGGTGAAGATGAATCAAAGCTTAGGAAGAGCATCAAATATCTATAGCACCATGGATTTATACTAATCTAATTAAGTTTGGGAATCATCCTAGCAAGTTATCTTTTCTTAAGGGATTGAGTATTCTAAATTTTTTTGGTGCTACTAAAGAAACTTGGGAAGATCACTTAGAAAATTTTAGATTAGTTTGTGATATTATTGAATAACTAATGAAAATATCTACTTAAGATTTTTTGCCTAAACATTAGAAGGAAAATCTTATCAAGCATTTGTTAGTCTACTTGCTAGAGTTATTGATAATTAGAGAGATGTACAAGACTAGTTAGAAGTGTCTTTTGGCAAGTCCAAAGAATATTTTGATTTAATTAATGATATTTCAAATACTTTTTTGGATCCTAGTGAGACAATGTATCATTTTGTTTCTAGATTCAACAAGCTATGTCAAAAGATCATAGGTGATCTTAGACCTTCAAAAAAATTGTCTAGACTTTATCTTTGCAATGCTTTACCTTCAAAATATAAAATGGATTTAGAAGATAAATATATTATAGAATATAATCAAACTATAAGATTTTATATTAAATACAAAAATAATTTTAAATGCATTGGTTTTAAAGATATGTCTTCTATAGGCTTACATTCAGATAATGCAAAAATATTAAAGGTACTACAAAGTCTAGAAAATGAGTTGGTCATTATTAAAAGACAACTTAATGATAAACCTTCTTCTTAAAATAGGAATAATAAAGAAGATAAAAATATATACATTCTATATTACTATAATATTTGTGAACTTTATCATAATATAAACTCAATAAATATAGACATTCTGTATTAACTATAAAAAGATAGACATTCTGTATTACATATGTCAAGATGTTATTAAATTCAAGAAATATCTTCAAAAAAAAGATGAAATAACTAAAGATATAACATATAATATAAACACTCTTGATGATCCATCAGAAAATGAGAATATTTATATTATAAATACTAGGAATAAAGATTATAATTCTACTCAAAATAACAAAACAACAAATAATAAATCCTCTTTCGCTGATAAATATAAATCATCTCAGAATAATGCTAATAATTTTATGGATAATAATGTGAAAAATAATCCTTTTACAATTGGATATAATAATAGTCAATATTAGCATTATAAATCTAAAAAAAATAGAGAAACTGATGCTAAAAATTATAATATAATCTATGACTTGTCAACAATTAAAGCTAGGTTTTCTTTGTTGGAATCAACTAGTCTTCTAAGATAACTTGACAAGATTAATGAAGTAGTGAAAAATTCCATAGATGATGTAAGTTTACAAGAGGAAGGTAATTTCAAACAAATTTATGCCTAATATTTTGACCTCATTGTTGATTAGATGCCTCCTTTCTATTTCACAGTCAATATTGGTAATAAAATAATTCATAATTTCATTTTAGACACAAGTGACTCAAAGAATATGATGCCTAAGTCCATTGCAGATCAATTGGGTATATCTTATGAAGTAGATAGTAGGAAACTTACTAATTTTGATTTTAACAAACTAAGAGTTGTGGTAAGTTTCATGACATAGTTATTAAAATTTTACATGATGAACATATTATATGTATGACTAATGTTCAAGTGTTGGATATTCCTAATAATTATATAATGTTGTTAGGAAGGGATTGGTCTAAGGCAACCAAGGCTTTCATTAGAAAGGATATCACATGGGTTCCTATTAATAATGAGATTACATTCATTAAGAGGGATGATATTTTTGGTATACCAATTGAATCACCCTCTTCATCTAATATTTCTTACATTGAAACTATAATTGGGACTTATGAATTGATGAATATAGATGAAACAAAAAATCAGTATGAAAAAATATTTAAAAGGAATATTTTATGGTCTCTTTAATTTGATGGAGCTTGCTCTCAACAGGGTAATGGTGCTAGAATTTCACTGATTTCTCATATTGATAAAAAAAATTGTTATACTTTCAAATTATCTTTTAAAAATACTAATAATATATCAAAATTTGAAGTATTATGTTTAGGATTAGAAAAAGTCATAGAGCTAAATCTTAAGCATTTAGAAGATTTTAGAGATTTAGAGCTCATAATAAGATAAGTTTGTAAGATTTATAAGACTAATCAAATTTGTTTGCACTATTATATGCAAAATATTTGGTCATTAATTAATTATTTTGAAGCTTTCAATATCACACATGCACTTAGAGAATTTAATGTAAGATAAGATAAGCTTGTTGTTTATGCTTCCAATCCAACTTTAAGTGAAATTGAGCCTACTATATATTTTCATTTTGTTGAAGTATTTCAGTCTAAGATTCATGATTTGAATGATATTTGGCCTGTGTTTAGTTGGGATGAACATATATATTCATTATTTAAAGGAAATTATTTTTATCATGATGACTATGTACTAAATTGTGGTGATTATTTGTAATTAAGTACTAATAGATTCCCTATTGGTTTGGTAAGCCTAGAATCTATGTTTTCACCTGAACATTAGCCTAAAATTTATATAATAAAGAAGCCATAAAGGATAATCATAAATGAGACCATTGCCATAAATTTAAGAACTAAATAAGATTTTATGTATATTTATTTAGGAATTCAAGTGATTGAAAATGAGAAGGTTAAGTTCATCAAATTGTTTAAAGAGTTTATTGATGTATTTTCTTGGTCATACAAGGACCTTAAAGGTTATGATACTAATATCATTAAACATGACATTCTTATTAATCCTAGTATCAAACTTGTTAGGTATAAAATATGAAGAATCAACCTTATATTAGAGGACAACATTAACAAAGTGTTTGATAAAATGATTGATGTTGGTATTAATTTTTATATAAAATATTTGGAATGGGTATCTAATATAGTTCTAATTAGAAAGAAAAATAGTGACATTAGATTATGTGTTGATTTTACAGATCTAAATAAAGCTAGTGTAAAAGATAATTTTCCTCTACCAACTAAGTATAAATCGGATTTTATAACAGGTTGCAAGATTTAAAATACTGATGACAGACATAAAACTACTTTTACCACACATAGAGGTAGTTTTGATTATAAAAAAAGGACTTTTGGTTTGATGAATGTAGGTGATACTTTTTAAAGTGCCATGCATGTTGATTTTGATGATTTGATAGGTATAGTTATTCAAGTTTATTTAGATGATCTCATCGCTCATTCTAAAAAGATAAAAAAAAGTATGTAGATCATATTCATGAAGTATTCATAAGATGTAGAAAATTTAGCATTTCTTTGAATCCAAAAATGTCTATTTTTAATGTGATTGATGGTAATTTATTAGGACAGAATTTTAAAAGATGATATTTCAATTGACCCCAAACATGTTAAAGCAATCAAAGAACTTCCTCCTCCCAAGGATCAATCAAGTTTAAGGTCTTCTTCAGTAAGATAAATATTTTTGTAAAATTTATTTCTGATTTTGCTAATAAATCTAATTTATTATAATTACTATTTATGAAAGATAAAACTTATATTTGGGGTGATGGTATTGAATTAGCGTTTAATTCTATTAAACATGCTATTATAAGTGTTCCTATTCTTGTTAAACCTAATTTGAATAAACCATTTATTCTCTATGTTAATGCTACTAAAAAATATATAGGAGCTTTAATAACTCAAGATTTTAGAAATAATGAGAAAAGCCAATCAATTATGTGAGCCAAGTTCTAAAAGATGCAAAAACTAGGTACCCCATTATTGAGAAATTCATTTTCTCATTAGTTTTCCTCTTTAATTAAATTTTGATACTTGCTAATGGAGAAAAATGTTTTTGTGTGATCTAATGTGTAGAGAGGATTAAAAATAAATTTAGTCAAGCCTTAGTCCATAAACAATAAAACATGCATAAAAAACTAACTAACCAAGCTTATCTATTCCTATATGAATTACAAAGGATAGAAAGAAAAAAATGAAATAAAACAATCACTATATTACCTTCTCAAATGGATTCACCATACCTATGTGGCTCAAAAACATGTTCTCCCTTGATCAAACATCATTGTCTTTGTCAACAATGGTGGTAAGCTCTTCCAATGCCTCAAAAACATGCCATAAAACTTAGGCTCTTTATTGTAAACAACTAAACTAGCCTATCAATGAAGCTTTGTGGAAATAATTTAGCATTATAAATTTGTAATGTTTAAGCTTTGAATATATTTGAGAATAATAACATTGCACCAAAATAGCTTAGAAATGATGTTCATGGCCTCTCTATTTATAGATTTTTGAGATTGGTCAAGATCAACTTGAACCATCCATCTTGAGATGAAGATTTATGGTTAAGGATAATCATAATATTTAGAATTAAATCCATAATTAGCTTCATCATGACCTTAGAAAAATGGGCATGAAAGAGGTATGTGATCCATGGGAGGCATTAACTAAGCATAGGTGACCCATAGTCCTGATATTTTATGCACTTATGGCTTGATGGATGCCACCCCATAGATGATATTCAACAAATCTCATGGAAAATCCACTTAAGGTCTTGATTTGGATTAATTAACCTTAAAAAAGGTTAATCAACATTTATGCAATTATGTGAAAATTGGTCCTCAATCAAGCAAAATGGTTAGACAGTCATATTACTGGGTCATAATTTGACTAGAGAGGAAATAGAAGTTGATGTTAGATGCATTAGAACCATATTCCCATTTAGGATGTTTCCAACAACAAATAATAAAGGTACATGATGTGTACCAATGAATTAGAAGAAAAGAGTGATCTAGAGCACTAAATGGTGAAATGGTCATTTTGACTCAAAATGATCTGATCAAAGTTAGCTAGCCCATAAAATGTATTACCCTATTTAGAGATACTTTGACCTAAAATGACACTTATAAGTGACAAGTTTTAACCATTTAGGACTTTGTATGAATTTTGATATAAAATATGCATTTGAGTGAAATTCACATAAGATTGACAATTTCAACACAAATGGTGTTAAGAATTGGATGTCTACATATTTTCCCTATTTGAAAAGGTGTAGTGAGACATTCAGGTGAAACAATGTCTTTTCAAAGAAAAGAGTTGTCAAGAAGAAATTAGAATAGACCCATGATACCCCCTCGAGAGGACATACTAAGATGAAAGAGGAGGATGAACTCTTCAAAAGAGAGAGAAAGTGATAGATTAACCCAGGGAATAGATCACATCTAGATAAGCTAATGATTGCACACATGATTACCATTAATGATCAAAATATAATGAGAGGTATAATAGGCCCCAGAGATGGGGGGAATCAAAAAGATACAATCCATAAATGTAAAGGACACACTATAAACATACCCAATTTGATAATACAAGATGCATGCTTATGGCATTGATTAATCTCGAGACAAGTTTCACACTAAAATATTTCCATTATGGGCTTTAATGTGGATAGCTTGGAATTAGAGGAAAAGGGAGAATGTTCTACTTTAGGAAGGGAAGTACCACTAGAATGGGGTCTCTAAAGAGAAGATAATAAGAAGTGCCCTAGTAGAGCAAATGTGAGTATGATAAAATAGTTGTGCCCTAGTAGGGTAAATTTTGATCATTGATAAAGAATAAATAATGATTTCACACCTGTATAGCTGATTTGATCAGACACGATTTAGATGTTATGTCACAACATAGGAAATTGGCAAGCAAAATAGCTGAAGGATATAACTGAAAAGATAGGATAAAGTGAGTGGGCAAAAATGTACATGTGATGGTGTAATGGCTTAGAAAGCCATGTAAAACCAATCATATGATAATGTACAAAGTGATGAGAGAGATTAAAAGAAGAATAGAGATAGCTGAGCTAACCTCAATATAAATTAAGCATTGCCTACATAGTTCCATGGATGCATGTTCCAACATAAACTTCAAGACAAATGTGGTTCACTCAAGTTTGGGAGAGAATGGAATGAGGAATGATCAAAATGACTAAGAATTGATTAAACTCACAATGTATGCAAAGAGATGCATGTCTAAGCATAAACTTAAGTACTAAAATGCATGCTTCCTAGAAGCTTAATTCTATATCATGAGCCTAGGTTTTATGGAGTGTTCTTGAGAATCATTCATTAGAGCCGATGTTGACGTTAAGATTTTGAGACCGGAGCACAAAGTTCTTGCTATAGAAAAAGAAATTAGGCATCATAAGTATGATTAACTTAGAATGACATAAGATTGCAATTACACTGAGTTAGTTCAAATGTGAATATCTATAACTAAGGATGATGGTAAAAAAAGACCAAAACCAGAGTTAAAACAATTTACATTTAAACAAAAAAGCAAAAAATAAAGAAAAAGACAAACACAAATGAACCTAACTAAAAATCAAGATATGAAAAATCAAGACTTAAAGTAGGAAATGTTTTTTTAAAAAACAAAAGGCAAGAGCATCTTAATGATATGAAACCAAGATATGAATAATCAAGATCTATGTGGACCATCAAGGTATTCTTGAACACAAAAGAGAAAAGAAAAATTAAATATAAAAATAAGACAAAGAAACACAAGACCAAGAACACAACTAGAAGAAAAAAAGAGAAAAGGAGAAGCAATAAAAAGAGAGGTGTAACTACACAACAAGAAACCAAGAAAACATAATAAAACACCAATAAGACACAAACAAACACACACAAACAAAAACCAAGTTAGTGCAGTTTAAAGACAAACATTTATGTATGTGTGGTAGGGGTGTTACTTTTTACCACATCATAACAAAGAATAATGACACAATAATTGTTCCCTAAGAGGAACAATGATAGAAGAAATGGGAAGAGAAGAAAAGGAAGGGTTTGGCTGAGTTGACTCTAGATGTATAAGACAAGTGTACGCTACCTACATAGTTCCATGGATGCATGTTCCAACATGAACTTTAGGCCAAATGTAGTTCTTCCAAGAAATGGGATAGAAGAAAAAAATGATGATCATACCAGGATGATTAATTTTATATAATAATATGGAAGTCATGATAAAAAAATGATAATGGTCCAATAAATAAGAAGATAATGAGATGAGAAAGAATGATCTTTCAAAATGGCAACTGTGTGGGAAAAGATAAAATGAACTAGTATTTTTGTGCTTGAAAAATTGTAAGAGCATTCAAACATAATAGTTACTCACAAAATGGTGAGAGCATTTAAACTTAACAATTGCTCACAAAATAGTGAGAGCATTCAAACTTAATAGTTGCTCGTAAAATGATGAGAACATGGGATGGTGGAATGGGAATGTACAAATGTATAAAAGCATGAGACAATGTTTTTGTACTTTTTTGGATCATGTTTTGATGTTTTTCATATTTTAAAAGTATTTCTAGTATTTTTTTGGTGTTTTTAGGATAAAATATGCACAAGGTAGAACCATCTAGTCAAGGAGATGCAAACCCTGAGAGTAGAGGTTCCAATAAGACAATTAAGCCAATTACAACGACCCATACAAATCAGCAAGAGTAAGGATCTTGAGAAAACAAGAAAGTAGAAAAATACTTGTACTAATAAGATGTGACTTTTCACCTGTCAAAAGCTACAAAAGATTGTCCTAGCTAAACTTCTTTGTAGAACTACTGTTGAAGATGTTCATAATGCTCATGAGACATAATCAAGATCATAATTGGTCAAAGGACAAAAAGTGTTTAAGATTATAACATGTCATAGGCATAACAAAGAATATGCATCTTGAAGAGAGAAATCCAAAATGGGATAAAGAATGTGTTCATAGTGCCAAGAGTTCAAAGCCTTTACCATTAAGATTCATGAAAAGTGGACCAAGGTAGTATAAAATGCAATCAAGGTAAGATGAAAGGGTGGGATAAAATTATGACAACACAAGTTACCCCCAAGTTAAGGGTCTTATAGATAATGGTTCAAAGTTGTTCATGCATAGAACCTCTTAAGGTGTAAAATGTTCATATGTAGTAAAATTTATTCACCATTATGTTTAGCCAATTGATATGCTCTTGATCAATAGTTTTCCATGATAATGTATGGTCCTAACCAATTAGGTTGAAACTTACCTTTATTTTTGGGTTCAACATTCATGTTCTTTTGGTTCTCTTTCAAAAATAAATCACCAATATCAAATTCTCAAGGGAAAATTCATTTGTTGTAGCTTCTCCATAATCTATTCTAATAGTCTTGCAAGTTTTCTAGGCAACCAAATGCTTACCATCAAGAATTTATAGTTCTTGCAGCCGTGACACTCTATAGTCTTCATCATCTTCAATGTGTTCCAGTAATATTCGTAATGATGGGATCTCAATCTTGACTGGGATGATAGCTCCAGTGCCAAAAATAAGGGAGTATGGAGTAACTCTAGTTGGGGTATGATGATTGGTTCTATAAGCCTAGAGGGTAGGAAAGAGTTACAAGTGCCAATTATAGCCAACATCATTGACAATCTTTTCAAAGATGGCTATAATGGTTTTATTTGACACCTCAGCTTGTCCATTGCCTTGCAGGTTATATGGAGTGGATTTATTGTGCTTGATTTTGAATTTTACACAAAGTGATTTCACATATTGGTTTACAAAGGATCCACCATTATTAGATATACTATGGGCTAGGATACCATATTGATAGATGATATGGTAATGAATGAATTTGAATACTTGTTTCCTAGTAACATAAATGAGAGGAATGGACTCAATCCATTTGGTAAAATACTCAGTTGCAGTCAAAATGTGCTTATGGCCATTTGAAAATGTTGGGTTAATTTTCCTAATGAGATCAAGACCCCATGTTGATAACAACCATGGTGTTGTAATTGACTACAATGCTAGGGAAGGTACATGTATCAAGTTGCCATTCTGTTGATAAGGAACACATTTATTTACATAATTACAAGAATATATCTTCATTTAGGGTGAATAATAGCCTATTCTGAGAATTTTCTTTTCTAGGACTACACCATTGGTATAGACCCCACACATTCCTTCATGAACCTCCTTTAGTGCCAGATTGGATTCTCCCAAAGATAAAAAATGAAGAAGCATTCCATCATAGCCTTTTCTATAAAATGTGTTTCCAAGGAGGATATAATGTGTTAGGTAATGAAGGAAAATATTTTGTTGGTTATTGGAAAGGTTGGTATGAAAGACATGGATATGGAAATAGTTATAAAAATCTTGGTACCATGGTAGCTTAGGTGAGATATTAGGATCAATAATGGTTCATATCCTTTTTGAATTTGATAAAATATGTGCTAGCTAAACAATATTTTCAAGTAGGCACTAATACTCTTTAGCACTATCATGCATTTGAATCAAGGAACCAATTGTTACCATGTCATCGATAGACTTGTTGTTGACTCGTAGAACTTGCTCAAACTACAAAGATTTAAAATGTCTTTTAAGGTTATCAACAATTTCATTGTAAGGGACAAGTTTATCATCTCTTGTTTGATATTGATTAGTTTTCTAATTTATGATTAGCTATGAATCTCCACAGACCTTTAATATTTGAATATCCCATTGTATGGTAAGATGGAGCCCTATAACCAATGCCTCATATTTGTCCATATCATTTGTACACTAAAATTATATATGGAAGGATTTGGGGATCAAATCCTCTAGTGGTGTTATCAAAAAGATGCTAGTTATAGCTCTTTAGGATGTGAAGGATCCATCAAAATAGAGTATCCACTATTTAGGCTCTTGTGATGCTTGTTCTATTGTCATGATAGAGTCATTTGGAAGGTCAAAGTTGAGAGGTTGAGTGGCTGTAATAGGAGATTTTGAAAGTTGGTTTACAAGAATATAACCTTTGATTACCTTCTGATTCTGGTATTCAATATCAAACTCACTGAAAAGCATAATCCATTTAGCCATGCATCCTAGGAGATCTGCTTTAGATAATAGAAACTTGAGAGGATCTACCTTAGTAATAATAAAAGTTTTGTTATTTAGCATATAATTTCTTAATTTATGAGTGGTGAACACCATAGCTAAACATGCATTCTCAATAGTCATATAATTATGTTCATATGCTACCAATGTGTGTCTTAAATAATAAATTATGTATTCCTTACCATGATCATCATGTTAAGCCAAAAGTAACCCTAGTGCAAATTCCATGGTCGATATGTAAAGAAGTAGTGATTTTCCTTGTGTTGGAGGGCATAAGATTGGTGGATCGGCCAAGTATGTTTTAATATTTATAAATGCTATCTGACAATCTTCATCCCAATAAAATGTCACCCCTTTCTTTAATAGATGGGTAAATGGGTGGCAGTTATCTACCAGCTGAGAAATAAACCTACATATAGATTGGATCTTTCCTTGTATATCCCAAAACTATTTAAGATTGTTGGGTGGAGGCATTTATATAATAGAGGTGAACTTCATAAGGTTGACTTCAATCCCTCATTATGATAAAATGAACCCTAGAAATTTTCTTGATGTGACTCTAAAGACACATTTATTTGGATTCAAGTGGACTTTATAGATATGGAGTCTCAAATATTCTTCAAAAAATATTAAGGTGTCCAGCTCTTGTTCTTGATTTTGATAGTATATCATCAACATAGTCCTCGATAATGTCATGGAAGATGAAATTCATTACACACTGATATGTGGCTCTATCATTCTTCAAACTAAATGGCATGACTTAGTAATAGAATGTTAGCCATAGAGTGGTGACATGGTCTTATTCTAATATTTAAGCACTATCTTGTTTTAATTGTAACCAAAATATCCATCAAGGATATAATCTTGTACCTGAAATTTGAGTCTACAATCATGTTGATGTTGGGCAGAAGAAAATCATCTTTGGGACATGCCTTGTTGATATCACAAAAATTAGTACAAACACATATGCTTGGGAAATTTTACTTACTGGGACTATGTTAGAAATCCATTTGAAGTAGTCTAGTGGTCTGATAAAGTTAGCTCCTAACACATTCATCAACTCAGCCTTAACCAAAAGGGTGATGTGTGGATGCATCTTTCTTAACTTTTTCTTGACTGATTTAGCATTAGGGTGAACAACTAGATGATGCACAACTAAATCTAGATCTAGGCTTGATATGTCAGAATATGCCCATGCAAAGATGTCTATATAATCCTTAAGAATGGATATAATATGTTCCTATTCTAATTTAGTAAGGGAAGCTCCAATATACACATTTTTGGGATCCTCATAGGTTCCTAAATTCTATTCTATTGTTCTCTCCATAAGGAGTGTGGATCCATCTTCTATAATTGTAGGCAATGTATGGTCATGATCATCTTCTTTTTGTTCCTCCCAAAGATCTGGATAATATGAAGAATCAAAATATGCCTTCTTGGGTAAAGTCCAATTGGCAAAGACCTCTAAAAACTCAAGAGAAAGATGCTCAAATATTTGATGTTGTTCTATAGAGATGCTTGTACTAGCTATGTAACTTGGGCTAAATGGAATTTTTATGTCCTAAGAGGATGAACAAACTTGCCTACCTGGGAGTGCCCAAAATAGGTTTTCACTCAAAGGCTTATCTTTTTCCTTACTTTTTCCCTGATCAAAAAGTGCCTCAAAGAGGTTTTCACTTGAAAATCTCGATGTTTGTTCTTTATTATGACCAAGAAAGTTTGCCTACTCTACAAAGTAGGTAGAAGGATTCAATGAAAAATCAAAACCCTATTTATGATCACGAATGGGGAATGCATCTCATAGGCCCATGTATTATGCAATTAATTCTTCATTTTAAAACTCATCAAGGCATATGAATGAATTGCACTAATCCCAATCTATGATTTTAGGATGTCAAAGGCACAAGTTATAGTAAGGGTTTGCTTCATGATGGGAAGTACTAATGGTAAAGATATACTGTCATACTTCAGGAAGGGAAGCACCAATAGAAAGGGTTTTTGCTTCAAGATGGGAAGCTCTAATACGTGTTATGCTTAATATGGCTTTTAAATAAATAAAATCTGAATCAACAAGCTCATAAAAAATGCTATAATGTGACATTATGTCATTGTTAGGAGTCTCATTACCAATCACTTTAGAAGAATCACTACCAAATGTTATAAGTTCATCCTTTAGTGGTTTAAATCTGAGACCATGATTCCCATTGATAACTCCAGCCAATAAGGGCTCTAAAATTCCTTGCGCCTGGGAGCCAAATCCTTTCCTAGTGTATTCAAGATGATTTATTATCCTGGTAGGGATATGATACTCTTGATTTTGAAAATAATCCACAAGGACCTAAGAACATAACCAATCTCCCTCTGTAAAAGCCACTCTATCTTTATTTGGTGTAATTATAGGTACAAAAACCACATAAGGTTTTGGTTGCTTCTTCTTTGGTTTCCAAATCTAATTGGGTTTGTTAAGAGTCTGGGAAGTTTTAAGCCTACCAAATGTTTTAGGGGATTTTGGTAATTTTTTAATATGGAGGACATCCTTCAGATGATATGTGGAAATGTCTACATTGTTAATGATCACTTGCTTGGATAGAGCTATAGGAAATGGATCAGTTAAGGTAAAGGATAGATCACCAGGGTCTATATAATTAGATGGAGATGGATGAGAAATGATGGCTTTGTTATTTTTTGCAATGAATTTAGAACTTAGGAAATAGTTATAATTACAAAACTCTACTTTGATATGTTTTCAATATTGGTATGGCTACTGATTAATGGGAATAGTAATCTCAATCCCATCATGGGGAAACTTAAGGCATTGGTGAAGAGTAGATGAAACTACTTGTACTTAATGGATCCATGGATGATCAAGAAGTATGTTATAAGGAAGATCAATATCCACAATATGGAATAACGTGTGATGAGAAATAGCCCCAACCATGATTGGTAACCAAATTTTACTCGCTGACTCGCTCTTAGCATTATCATAAGCTTTGATTATGATAGTCTCTAGCTAAATGTCTTTATCCATATAACCCAGTCATCACACCAATTTAAGATATATGATTTTTAATCTTGAACCATTATTTATAAGAACCCACTTGATTTTGTGATCTACAATGATTATTTCAATGTATAGTTGGTTATTATGGTTTGGGCCAAGGGTGGACATGTCCTTTTGGTAAAATTTGATTTTCCAAAATGAAGACAAATGTTTGATTAGGTTCTGGAACTTATCAAGGTTTATATCATTAGACACAATAGACTCTTGTAAAATTTTATTGAAGATGGTTCTATGGACATCAGATGTTTGTAAGAGTTATGATATGGAAATTTTCACAAGGATTTTATATAATTGGTCTATTATACTATAAGGCCTTTGAATTATGGATTGAACTAGCTTAGTCTTTGTGGGATAGTAATTGGCTTTGGAACCATTGGAATATAGTTCTCATTGGGTTTATGGAAAGAATTTGGTGAAGGGCCTTGGATGGTAACTCATGGGAGTCTAGTTGTAATTACACTATTTCTACTCATTTTTGCTTGTTTACATTCAGAAGATGAAAGAAACTAAAGTAATGGTCAGGGGTTAGATGATACCTAGATTAAGTTGCGCACCATATCCAGACGTTGTAGGAACTCCTCTTTGGTTGTGGAGGAAGACACTTGTAGATAAGAAAGACTTAAACAAAGAAAATGTTAGATAGATATATGGTGGACTGCCAAGTAAAGCTCGGTCCCAGAAGTGCAAAGACTTCTTGGAGGGATGATAGTCCATTAATTGACAAAAAGAATGTCGGATAAAGAGAAATAATGAGAGACTAAGAAATAGAAAGTAGACAATGTCTACCTATATTTTTCTATAAGTCTCCCACAGTCACCGATTTCAGTAGTTATGTCAGCGTCAGTTGGTCAATGTTGCCAACGTCGGTTAGGCTATCAATGTTGGTAGGGGCAATGGGCCTTGAACATGTTTCAAGGTATTTTTGTGGTCAATAGAATGGTTTGGGAGATTCAAAAGGGTTGTGTAGGGATGCAAGGTAGTGGATAGAGTCTTAGGAAGGACAAAGGTAGGGGACAGGTTGTCAAAATGGGTCAGGATAAAAGGAAGGCTTTTTAGCCTCTCTAGGAAGAAAGCTGAATTTGGTCTCAACAGTACTTAAAAATAGCCAGTGGACAAATTATCAATGCATTTTAAACGTACTAAAATATAAACCAAAAGAATACTTAGCTCTTGGCGGAGAACCAAAAGTGTAGAAGACTTGTTCCCGTTATCGCTAATGTAGGAGACTTTGTGCAATGTTCCAATTTGGTGTGGAGTGAATTTTGTAGAGTTTCTTAGCCTAGAGAATGATGATAAAATATTGATGCCTCATCCCAAAGCTTGCCTTTGATGTGAAAAGAGTCGAGGAGCAAGAGAGGTCAGATTCACATGTCCATCCAAGGTTAGAATTTGGTTTTGTCGGTGATTCTACCAGTGTCGATTGATGGTTGACTGACGTCGGTGGCTAGATAATAGGTAAAAAGGCTATTTTTAGCTTTTTTCCTATTCCTCCATCTACCAAGTTTAGTTGTCATTGGTGAATGCTCCAAAGGTAGATTTAATAGGCATGAGAATTAGTGGGGGAGTTGAAATAGGTCTTAGTTAATTATGATTAGTCATATGGTGATAAATGGTCTAAGAGCGAGGTATCCAAGGTGAGGTGTCTAGAGGGGATGATTAATTTAAAATAAGTATTTTAAATTAATAAAGTATAGGTTAGGCATGTTTAAAAAGGGACCAAGGGGGGTTGACACCATTTTGGTGTCTACATTTTCCCCTTTTTGTCTTATTGGTTGTTCTTGACGAGCTGCAAGACAAAAATAGGAGTAAGTTGCCCCCGATATGGGATAAGGTATAGGTTGCTCCGAGTAAGGGATGAGGTATTCCCCCTCAAAGTGGGAATCAAGGGAAGGTAACTTGATATCAGGTGCTAATTTGATAGATAGTGGATGTGTATGGTGAAGTTTGAGTGTGAATGCTGCAAAAGTTGAGGTTAGGCGTATACCACTTCACATGATAAATAGGTCAAATTATCATAGTTAAAGGTCGAGGAGTGCTAAAATTGAAATAACTGGTCCCCAAATTTTTAGTCATAGCTGATTGGGTTAAATGATTAAAGATGTAGCTCTAATGGTCTTCGTGTTCCAAGTATCTCGAGCTCAGGAAGTGCTCTTGGAAAACATGAAAATGTCACACATATCAGGGATCAACTATAGCATGGTCTGACAATACGTGTGAGGGTCATAATATGGGTTACGTACAATTTGATAATTATTTGTGAGGTAGCATATGCAATCAAAATAACCAAGGCATAGTTGTCTCAAAAGTGGTCATGGTCTAAGGAGATAGTCGCAATCTCCAAGGTCATTGGTCGAGTTAGGCTGAGATATAAGTTATCTCAAGTGTAGTTTGTTGTGGATGGGGAGATGTATGTGATCTCCAATGTGCCCCATGAGAAATATAAGGTGACTTCTACAATGTCAGGGCTGGTTGTTTGGTCATGATTTTGGGTTGGTATAGATAGTTGGTCCATTAGTTGGACGGATGAAGGAATGGTTGAGCTAACATCAAAAGACCCCATGTCAATTGAGTGCTGCCTACATAGCCCCTATTTGAAGGGCCTTAGGCTAATGTAGTTCTCCCCAAAAGGGAAGATGAGTCAAAGAGGTCAATAATTGGTTTGGTCATGTTAATGGTTTAAAAAATGTTTTGGCTTGGTTTGGTTTGGTTTGGAAAATGATTTGGTTGTATGTGACAAAGGTATGTAAGAAGTGAAAGGCGTATTTCTCTTTCATTGACAAGGACCATAATGATAGCATAGATAAGGGTTTTGAAAACAAAGGCCCCGATCATGCATCACGTTGTTGACCATTGGTGTATGTTAGAGAATTAATCGAAGCACTTGACATTAAGTGAACTCAAAATCCCTTGAGTATGTTGGGGTAATAGGTTTGATTATGTGAGATGTGAGGATAGCGTAACCCTTTTTTAGCAAGGATAAATTTTCCCTTTTTATAGGTGATCCTAAGAACGACTATAGGCAAGTCCATGACTTAATAGCTTGTTAGTCATTTTTTTAGGTAGACTGATCAATGCAGAAAGTCTACGTGGGGATGTTGTTTTGTTTTGTGGTCATATGTGAAGCTGATCAATGTGGGAAGCTTTTGAGAGAGTGTTGTTTGTAACAAAATTTGGGTATAGCCATCCTTCAAGGGAGTGGTCTATATTTTGCTTTGTATGGTTGAATGTCTTTGAATAACTATCCTTCAAGGGAGTAGTCTATCAATTACAACAATTATACAACTATCTTTCGAGGGAGCAGTCTACATTTATAGTTTTTATGACCTTTGAATAGGCATCCCAGTTTTATATGTTTTGTGGACTGAAGTTTGTCATGGACTAGACTATATAGGTTTAAGGTTTTCCCTTTTAGTAGGACAAAGCATGAATGCAAAAAGGATTAACTAATGTTTATGGGGAAAAAGGGTTCAAAGGAATAAGAATGAGGATGACAAGGGTTACTCAAGGGATGAGCTCAAGTTAAACATCAAGTGATTGATTACTTGATTAACAATAGAATGGTCACAGATGCAAGGCATTAAGGGGCTCAGGTTCTGGCCGGCTTTCAAGAGAAGATAGACGATAAGTCCCTAATCCATACTTGTGCATTATGATATAAAGTTCAAGCCAATTAGGAGCAAACTTGCCTCGCTTACTTCTTTCCATATTGGTCACGTGTTGGTTTTCTTTAAGGATGAGATCCCTGATTTTGAAATCTCGCTCTTTTAGATTTATGTTATAGGCATGTTTGATGCAATTTTGGTAGATATAAAGATGATTAAGAGCGGTAAGATGACGTTCGTCAAGTAACTCGAGTTGAGCTAATCGATCTTAATGAAAGTCATCATTAAAAAGTATGTCATGTAAATAGATGCGTAGAGAAGCTATTTGTAATTCAAGAGGCAAGATGGCCTTAGTTCCATACACTAAAGAGAAAGGTGTAGCACTCATAGGGGTTTGAATGCTAGTGTGGTAGGCCCATAAAGCGAAGGGAATGTGAATGTGCTAATTCCTTCCAGTATCATTGACCACCTTCATTAGAATTTTGGTTAATATTTTGTTGGAAGCCTCAGCCTGCCCATTTGCTTATGGGTAATAAGGTGAGGAGAAGCTAAGCTTGATGCCAAATGAGTCACAAAGATTTTAAACCATTTATTTTTGAAAGATTTGACATTATCGGTGATGATTTTGTGAGGTACACCGAAACAACAAATGATGTGGTGGTTGATAAAGTCGACAATTTTGTTAGCTTTAGTGGAGATGAGGGGAATAGCTTCCACCCATTTAGTGAAGTATTCGGTCGCGGTGATAATAGATTGATGTTAGAGAGAGGAATGAGGGTTAATCTTGCTGATTAGATCTAAACCCCATTGTGAAAAGGGCTAAAAATCCTTAGCAACTTGTAAAGCATGGCTAGGGATGTGAAGTAAGTTAGCGTGTTGCTGGCATTTGATACAATGTCAAACATAGTTGCTATAGTCTTGGTAAAGAGTGGGCCAATAATAGCCTAGGTGAAGGATGTGCTTGGCAACCGAATTACCACTGAAATGTCTACCACAAATCCCATCATGGACTTGTTTAATGGCATGAGTTGTTTCAGTGGAAGTTAGACATTGAAAAAGGAGGCCATCAAAACCTCTTTTATAGAGAAGACCCCCTAGCATAGTATATCAAATCATGCTTTTAATAAAAGCCCATCATGCATTGCTAGGGAGATCAGGAGGGATAATAGAATAAGTTAAGTAGTCCACGAGTTGTTTATACCAAACATCTTGTGGACTAGAGTCAATGGTGCTGATGAGGTTGATGTTAGTGGAGATATACGAAGGTAATGCCAAATGGTGTATCGTAACATAAATTCTCAAGGATGATGATGAGGATGAAATATGTGAGGCTAGAGAGGCCATAGTATCAGCAAACTTATTCATAGATTGAGGAATAGTTTATAAGAGGTAATGGTCGAAAGATTCTAGCAGGGTGTCAACACAGTGTTTGTACCTTTGCAAAACTTTGTTTTTACAAAGATATGAACTGTTGATTTGATTAACGACTAGTTGTGAGTCACTAAAGATGTTGATGGTCTTGATGCCTAGGAAAAGGGTGGTTTGAAACCCCAAAATTAAGGTTTCATATTCAGCCATGTTGTTGGTACATTCAAAGTCAAGTTTAAAAGATAGGGGCATGGGATCACTATCATGAGGGATGAGAATAACCCTTACACCTCCATCGAGTTGACATTTAGATCCATCGAAGAACATTGTCATTTGATAGAATATGTCATCAGTGGAAAGTGTGGTGATAGATTCATCAGGGAACTCATAGTGAGAGGGTTGGTTGTCAGGTAGAGGGGCATTTGCTAGTTGGTCAGTGATTGTTTGCCCCTTTATAGATTTTTATTGGATGAATTCTAAGTCAAAATCAGCAAGAAGCATGAGCCAATGAGCCATATGTTGGTTTTGGTATGGCTTGGAATGCATGTATTTGAGAGGGTGAGTATGAGTGATGATGCAAGTTTTGTGATTGAGGAGATAATGACGAAGTTTGTAGGTGGCAAAGACTAATGCTAAATAAAGTTTTTTACTATGAGTATACCGAGTTTCATAGTCAATGAGTGTTTGGCTTATATAATAAACTGCCTACTCCTGATGTTGTTCATCTCAGTACGTGATCATGGCACCTAAGGAATGATTTGTTGCCAAAATGTAAAGATAGAAAAGTTGGTCATCTTTAGGTGGAATAAGGACTGGTGGAGAGACAAGATAATGTTTAAGAGCCTCAAAATCCTCTTGGCAATCCTTATCCCAATTAAAGGAGGCATCCTTTTTGAGGAGGTGATGAAAGGGTTGACATTGGTTAGAAAGCTATGAGATGAAGTGATGAATAGATTGAAGCTTCCCTTATAGGCTGTGAAGTTTCTTTAGATTGGTAGGTGCTGGCATCTCGAGTATAGCTCAAATCTTAGTGGGATCAATCTCAATGCCACGAAGAGAAATGATGAAACCCAAAAGCTTCCCTGAGAGGACCCCAAAGATGCATTTCTTGGGGTTGAGTCAAACGTTGTATTAGAGGAGGTGAGTGAATATGATTTTGAGAATAGTTAAATGGTCATGGTGGAGTTTGGATTTTCCCAACAGGTCATCCACATAGTCCTCCATAATTTTGTGGAGGAGATCGTGAAAGATGTAAGTCATGGCACGTTGATATGTGACACTTGCATTCTTTAGGCCAAAAGGCATGACTCTATAGCAAAAAATCCCCCATGGGGTGATGAAGGTAGTTTTGTATTGATCTTCTGGCACAATCAAGATTTGGTTATATCCTAAAAACCCATCCATGAGTGATAGCATCTCATGACCAGCTGTAAGATCAACAAGTTAGTTGATGTTGGGTAGAGGAAAATCATCCTTTGAGTAAGCCAGGTTAAGGTCATGATAGTTAGTATAGATTTAGATCCCCCCAGTTACTTTGGTGATAGGGATGATATTTGACACCCATTGCAGATAATCAATGAGTTAGATAAAGGAGACGGAGAGAAGATGCTGAAGCTCCTCTTTGACAAGGAGTGCAACTTGAGGATGCATCTTGTGAAGCTTTTGCCTGACAGAGTTAGCTTCATGGTTTGTGATGATGTTATGAATGATGATGTTAGGGTCAATGCCAGGCATATCGCTATAGGTCCAAGTAAAGGCTTTGCTATGATATGTAAGGAATTTGGTATAGTCAATTTATTCTTGGGCATCCAAAGATTGACCAATCTTTAAAACATGAGGAACATCGGAAGATGGAAGGTTAATGTCAATGGTTGATTCATTTAACATAACCTGCATTTCTGAAGGAAGTGATTGTTGAATGAAAGAGTCATCTGCACCCATGTAGGTGAGAATGGAGTCATCGTCTACACATTGGATAGTGTTGATGGTAGCAGATTCATCATCTATCATGTTTAGATAAATGAGAGGGAGAGACCTAGATAACCCACCTAGTTGATAAGTCAGGGGTTCCAAGTGAATGGCATTTATGCAAAAAAACTAGAAGGGATGGAAACCACTGACTCTGTAGGTGAAGATGGGGGAATAGGCGAGTTTGGAGGGGATTGTTTTATGATAGGTTCAGGGAGAGGGATTTTAGAAGTTTCAGTAGGTTCTTCAAAACCCAATCCATGTCACTTCTTGGCATTCTTTATGGCCTCATCATTTGGTGGTTTGACTGGCTGGTGGGAGTCTTATTCGTAGTGCCCAAAGCCAAGGTCCTTCCATGCACACCTATAAAGATAGGTATGAGCAAAGTTTGGGTTGCCAAGAAAAGAGAAGTCAAACGTAAATAGTTGGGGTGATGAAAGAGGATTCCCATCAGTGGGAGCTCGATCTAGCCCTCCATAGATGAGATTTGTTTGAAGATTGGGAGGACCATAAGGGATGACCATTCTGATATGATGGTCATAGCTAGGATTGTGATGAAGTTGTCCATACTCTTGAGGAGTTTGGAACATGTCCAGGGTAAGCAAATGATACTCCCCAAGTGAAAGACGTTGGAAGGTATCTTTCATAGGGTCTTTTGTTGTCACTTGAGGAGGAGGAGTAGGTACAACTTTTGTTTGCATACTTATTAAAGCTTCCATGGTTAGATGTGGTGTTTGGGTTGATGTTTTTAAAGGAATGAGAACATCGTTGGGTCGATAAGTTGTGTTGCATGTCTTGAAAGGGGAGGGGTTTGTAGGGATGACATGGACTTGACCATCGTGCTCAAATTTGACACAATAGTGTAATGTAGAAGGGACACAGGCCATGGCACAGATCCAAGGTCATCCTAATAACATGTTGTATTGGAAATCCCTTTTGATGATGTAGAAGAATTTTGGGATTGTTCATGGGCCAAAATGAATATGTAAGATGATGGTGCCAATAGTAGTGGTGGTGGAGTCATTTAAAGATCAAAGAATTACATCAGTCTTTGACACACAATTCTTTGAGAGGTCTAGTTGGTCATAAGCATGGGTGGAAATGATATTGATGATGGCACCCCCATCAATCATAACTCACTTAACATGAGTTTGATCAATGTAGGCTATGATGAAAAGGATAGCATCCTGATCTTCCAAGTTGGAGGTAGGAATTTTAGAATCACTAAAGGTAATAGAGGTGATGGTGGGTAATGATTGGACTAAGGCAACCAATGGTTGAGGGTCTTTAGATTGGACCTCCACTACTTGTAAAGCTTTAATTAAAGCTTGGCAATGTTGTGGGGAGATTCTAATGAGGTCATATAAGGACATCTTCACTAGAGTTTGGTGAAGTTGTTTCACTATAGAATCACGGATTGCCTTCGAAGAAGTGGGTTGGGATGTACCCAAGATAGAAATCTTGGGTTTGGGTGGTTGAGCAGGTTTGACAAATGGGTACGTCTAAGGAATAGTAAATTTCTCTTTTACTTTATCATTTAAAGTTTGTGACCTAGTGGCCACATTGATGGTGTTAATCTCGAATAAAGGGGAGGAAGGAGGTAAAGGGACCATACTCTGATGATGGGATCCTGATGAAGGTGAAGAGGTTTGAGAGACATGATATGGTGTTGGAGATTTGTTGATAGTATCCTCAACAAGAAGGGTGTCTGTCTCTAAGTATTGGTGAATGAAAACCTTGAGGGCACAACAATTTTTAGTGTCATGCCTAGGTGTGCGATGATATATGCAAATTTGGGTGTCATCGAACCATGATGGTTTTGATTTGAGAGGTTGAAATGGTTTAATAGGTGGGAGAGTGATCCTAGAGGATTGTAACAATCATCATAGAAATAAAGTATAGGATCCCACTAATGGGTCTACACTTGTTGTTGTAGTGGAGGTTGACAACTTCTATTTTGTAGGAGTTGTTGAGGGAGTTTTCCGTACCACCTTTTTAGTTGGTGATGTGGCTACTCGTGTAGATGACACTTTTTTGGTGGGAGGTACCAATTTTTTTGAAGGAAGTATAGTTTTTGATGGGTAAAGGTAACAAGGGAGGCAATTTGTTTTTATTAGATGTTGGAGTAGGAAGCACTCCTATTAAGGTAGAAGGGTGTGGGCCCAAAATAGAGGGCAATGGTGATGGTGGGGGAGGAGTTCTCTGACGTGGTTTAGTAGCCTTCTTTAATACATTGTGAGGACCACTATTATTGGGGGCAAGGTTCAAATCTACCTTCACTTGTGGGTGAGTGATGTTAGATATGGGGCAAACACCAAGAGATTTAACCTGCTTTGATGTGATATTCACTGATGAAGGTTGAGGTTCAGATGTGGATGTTTGAGCTTTTGAGTTATTAGAAGGAGAAGCCTGATCTTTGTCATCAACTTTAGGATGATTTGTCATAGATGAGTTGATGGTATGAGATGAAGTGGTATGTGTAGAATAAGGAGCTTTAAGATGCTCCCATAATGCCTCATGTTCTAAGTTCCTCAAATGGAGAAATCCTAAGTTCTCAACCAATTGAGAGAATGGTTTAGAAAATGTTGCACGAGGCTTTATGATTGGTCTTTTAGAAGATGTGGATGGTTGTGAGATTGGAAATGAGTTAGATGTAGCGATCTCAGGCCAAAGATGTGAGAGAGCCAATACTGGATCATCTTCAGTTGAAGTAGGTAAAGAGAAAAGTTCTTCTCTTGGTGGGGAAGGAATTAGAGAATGTGGTTCTTCGAGAGGGTAAAGGGTAGGGATGATCGTTCCTTCTACTTATGGTTGAATAGCAGGAAAGGTATGGTCCTCCATTGGTAGTAGGAAGGATGAAGGGGGGGCTAGTGGTGATGGTATCGTCAAAGTATCCTCCAATATAAGAGAGTTTAAAGTAGACTCTTTTGTGCATACAAGGGGGGAGGATGGAGGACTAACAGGAGAAGAAGGTTCTTCCACTCGTGGAGGAGAAATAGGAGAAGAAGGTTCTTCTATCTATGGTGGAAAAAGAGGAGAAGAAGGTTCTTCCACCTATGGTGGACAAATAGGAGAAGAAGGCTCTTCTACCTGTGATGGACAAATAGGAGAAGAAGGCTCTTCTACTTGTGGTGGACAAATAGGTTGACTAACCTCTTCAGACTGTGGGAGAGGTTGGTTAGGAATAATAGGAGAAACTATGCTGATCATGCATATATTATGCTTTTGGGGGTCTTCAGCTGTGGTCTGAATGTTATTTTGACTAGGGGATGGTTAGGGAATGGTTGCCTAAAGATGTCTATGTTTTGGTTAGGTGGCACATTTGGGTTATCCAAGACAAGATCACCTTTATCTAACATATCCTGAATAATGTTCTTGAGGGTTTTGCAATTGTCTATGTCATGACCTTTGACATGATGATAATTATAGAAGTCATTCTCCCTATACCATACTAGGATGGCTCATGAGGGATCAAATAGAGGTGGTGGTCGAATTTGAGGTAGGTTAAGGATTCCCTGCTTGATTAGTTTATCCAACACAAAAGCATATGATTCTCCTATTGGAGTATATTGACGATGTACGTATCATTGTTGGAATTATCTTTTGATGTATTCTGATGTGGAGGGCTCAGCTTGGTTGGTTGCGATAGAGGATGATGATCTAAGTACCACATCATTTGCCAATCCCTTGGATTTGGAATGGGAGGAAGAAGATTTGGAAGGAGGGTCACTGGATTTTGTGTTAGTATTTTTACTATGCACTTTAACTTTATTTTCTTTTACAACATGGAGTTCAAGCTTCCTAGCCATGGTGAAAGCTTTGTCAAATGTGTATAATGTTTGGACCCAAAAAGTAGATGAGATGTGTTTGGCACATGCTTGTGAAAAGAGCTCAATGAGCTCAGGTTGAGGTAAAGAAAAGGAGAGTTGGTTGATTAAACTTCTCCATCAGGCGATGAAGTTAGCTATTGATTCATCATCAAATTGTCTAATAGAATATAGGTCTGTGATGGAGACCTTTTTAGTGATGTTGATTGAAAAGTGGTCAAAAAATAGTTGAGCTAGTTGAGTGAAGGTAAATAGAGAGTGACTGGTAATAAAACTATACCAATCGAGGGCAACACTAGAAAGCAACATGGGAAATGTGCATAGTAATAATGCATCATCATGTGCTATAAGGTAACAAGTATGTCTAAATGCTCGTAGATATTGCTGTGGGTCCTCTTTACTCTGAAAGTGAGTAAACTTGGGAAGTTTCCACTGACTAGGTATGGTCAGATTGGGACTGAAGGATGAATAGGTTCATTATAGATTTGTTCATATGAGAGAACATTCTTTGAAATTGAAATAGATGTCTCAAGTTTAGACATATTATCCATCAACATCTTGATTAGATCGGTTGATGGATTTGCAGGTGGGGCACCCCCTAGGTTGTAAGGAATTTGGAAGGTGTTAGGTGGAGCATATGACATAGTTGGTTGCACCTTGTATAGGCACAACATATTGGTAACTAGTCATAGGGACTGATGTTGAAGTCAAGGGTGGTTGTGTCATAAAGCTAAAAGGCACAACATGACTTGATGTCACCAAAGATGGTTGGATGGTGGCAACACTAGCCAAAAGATAAGTAGTCACTCTTGTATTTATGGGTGAAAGAGTAGGTGGGATGGAGACAATTAAGTTCTGGAATGGTGTAGAACTTTGTTGAATGGTTTGTGGTTGAGGGGGTATAGAAACCTCAATGGAGGTAGGTCCATAAATAGAAGGGGAGGCCAAATCTTGAACATGGGCCATAGTCAGGTTAATGGTTGAGGCAATAGCCTAATAAACCATGGGTTGAGTAACAAAGGCTGTTGATATATTTGCCATTTCAACTAAAGAAGTTGACATCCCATAAAGTGGGTTGCCTAAAGGATCTCGCGTTTGACTTCTCATGAGATAGTGCTGAAGAGCCTTGATATTGAGGTCAAGGAACCTTTCAAAGTCTTGGTCCCCTTCAGGAACAATAGGGAGTTGGTTCAAAGTTAGAGTACGCTTAGTGTCTGAAGGATACTCCATTAGAGGACTTGTTATGAAGGGTGAAGGTGGAAGTGGTTGTTGCCTTGCATGGTCAACAAGGGTTTTAGCTTGACTACGTGTTAAAACCATTCAAGGCAAAATAGGTTCAAGTCCTAAAAACTATATATTCTAGTCACAAAATTCTAGAATGTGTTTTTAATAGCAAAAAGGTCAGGTTTTTAGCTTGTTGTTTGAGAAGAATTTTTTTTGACAGTGACCGATGTCGGTAGAAAAACTGATGTCAGTGAAGTAAGTTTCCGATGTCAGTCAGATAACTGATGTTGGTGAAGATTAGTTGCCGATGTCAGTGGAAAAATTGTGTTGATTACTGTGTATTTCTAGAAACTAAAAAAAATGAAAATTTTTTTGAAGAAAGAAGAAAGTTTTGAGTTGTTTTTGGAGCTTAGAATAATGCATCCTTACTAGCTCAAAAAACCAGATAAAAATAAGAAAGTAGATGAAGGCAAACAAAATCTAAACATTAAATTCCTAAGAATAAATTTTAGAGTCGTGTTAGCTTATGCCTTAGAAGAATATGTTTGGGAATTGGGCTTTTAGAACGGGTCCTAAAAGAGGCTATCTAAGGTTGGTTTTAGGTTATGTTTTAGTGCTCAAAATCTATATTAGGTTCCGTATGTGGCCTGGTGCGAGGAGCTTGCTCCCCTCACTTCACGAGCCTAGAGACAAGTTGTGTTGCTTACCCAATATATACTTCCCCTAGAGTTTATAATCTGCTAGAGAACATAGTAGGTTCTCCCCTTGGTAGTGAAGTCCAAGTAGGATTACTAGGAAGGGTAAGGTATCCACTAGGTGATGAAATCCTAGTCAGGCCTTGTCTCAGGTATGTTTAGATGTTTGATTGTGAAAGTGGTCTAGTCATGTAACATATGTGCACTACAATTTATTCATAATGCAATTTTAATTACTAGATGAGCTAAAACTACATTTAAGAAGGAATGAGATGCAATATATTTTTAACCCAAATTGAAATGTTTTGTTTAGATGTAAACAAGTGGGGAAAAGGTTAAGAGTATGAATTTCACTACTCTACGATGCAGGAAAAAGGTGACAATAAGAAAAAGAAAGAGGTTCTTTTTAACTTGTGCTAATGGTGTCTTTTCGAAAGAAAAAGAAAGAAGAGGATGGATGCAAGAAGAGAATCTAATGCATCTATATGAAAAGTTTGCCTTCTAGAAGAAATGAACCCAAGGAAAACTCCAGAGTCCCACCAGGCGTGCCAGAAATGTTTCTACTCATTTTTGCTTGTTTACATTCAGAAGATGAAAGAAACTAAAGTAACGGTTAGGGGTTAGATGATACCTAGATTAAGTTGCACACCGTATCCCGATGTTGTAGGAACTCCTCTTTGGTTGTGGAGGAAGACACCTGTAGATAAGAAAGACTTAAACAAAGAAAATGTTAGATAGATATATAGTGGAGTGCCAAGCAAAGCTCGGTCCCAGAAGTGAAAAGACTTCTTGGAGGGATGACAATCCATAAATTAATAAAAAGAATTTCAGATAAAGAGAAATAATGAGAGACTAAGAAACAAAAAGTAGACAATGCGTACCTATATTCTGCTGTAAGTCTCCCACAGTCACCAACGTCGGTAGTTCTGCTGGTGTCGGTTGGTTAATGTTGCCAATGTCGATAGGGGCAATGTGCCTTGAATAGGTTTTAGGGTATGTCTATGGTCAATAGAATGGTCTGGGAGATTCAAAAGGGTTGTGTAGGGATATAGGGCAGTGGACAGAGTCTTAGGAAGGACAAAGGTAGGGGACAGGTTGTCAAAATGGGTTAGGATAAAAGGAAGGCTTTTTATCCTCTCTAGGAATAAAGCTGGATTTGGTCTCAATAGTACTCAGAAATAGCCAGTGGACAAATTATCAATGCATTTTAAAAGTACTAAAATATAAACTAGAAGAATACTTAGCTCTTGGTGGAGAACCAAAAGTGTAGAAGACTTGTTCCTGTTATGGCTGACGTAAGAGACTTCGTGCAACATTCCAATCTGGTGTGGAGTGAATTCTGTAGAGTTTCTTAGCCTGGAGAATGATGATAGAATCTTGATGCCTCATCCCAAAGCTTGCCTTTGATGTGCAAAGAGTCGAGGAGCAAGAGAGGTTAGATTTGTGGGTCTAGCCAAGCTAAAATTTGGTTTTAAGTAACTGACGTCAGTGATTCCATCAGTGTCGATCGATGGTTGACCAACGTCAGTGGCTAGAGAATGGGTAAAAATGCTATTTTTAGCCTTTTTCCCATTCCTCCTTCTACCAAGTTCAGTTGTCATTGGTGAATGGTCCAAAAGTAGGTTTAATAGGTGCAAGAATTAGTGGCGGAGTTCAAATAGGTCTTAGGTAATTATGATTAGTCATATGGTGATAAATGGTCTAAGAGTGAGGTATCCAAGGTGAGGTGTCTAGAGGGGATGATTAATTTAAAATAAGTATTTTAAATTAATAAATTATAGGTTAGGCATGTTTAGAAAGGGACCAAGGGGGGGTTGACACCATTTTGGTGTCTACATACACAACCTAGAGCTGTCAAGGAGTCATTATAATTAAAAGAGTGAGGCAAAGGGCCTTAAATGGTGATTTGTAGGTGATTAATGACACTAATATAATTTTGGGTCAGTGAGGAACCTCTAGAAGAATGGTACAATTATTTAGGATTAGCAACCCATAAAAATAGAGTAGCAACATGATGATTTAAACTCAACATGGTATTACTAGGGGGAAAGGGTGATGATCCTATAATGATGGGTCTTGTGTTGTGAGGAACATTAGATTGGCCATGTAGTGTCATAGTAACAGTGGTAATGTGGGTTGAAAAAATGCATCCCATAGTGTTATTGTAGTCATAAGGCACATTATTATAAATCATATTATTAGTGTGTGGACCATGATCTTGATTATGCTCATTATGATTCTGACCCTATTGTTGGTTTTGATTCTACCTCTATTCTTGATTGTGACCATTTTGATTGTTTCTTGGTGGTGGTGGATCATGTTGAGGAAATGGGTCTTTATAAATTCCCATATCCTAATTTGTGTCTTGATTAAGGGCCAACTTAATTTCCAATTCACCATTTTTAATAAAGTACACAATAATATGTCATAATTAAATGCAACAATATGCACTGTGAGTAGCAACATGATGAAAGTTACACCATTCATTCTCTTTGTACCAGTCTAGTTTTGGTTGATCCTAAAGAAATGGCCTTGATACTGGCCATATAATTAAGTTAGGTACAATGAGATTTTGTAATACTACTTCAACCAATTCTCCTAACTTGATAAAGACTCTAAAATTACTATGAAATATCTTTTGTGAAGGTTGTCTTTCCAAAGTAGGTAGTAGATTTGAGGGAGTTAATTGTACATTTGGAGGAGGCATAGTCTGTACCATTTATACATGTCTTATTTCTATCACCCCATTTCCAGCCATGTTCTTATTTTTGTGAAATCCCTTATACTTATCCTACATAACCATTTTAAGAGCTGATGATTGAGTCTAATTAGATGCTTGTCCTTGTGAAAAGATCTTAACAAGGCCCCTAGTAATAAGAGCCTTCTCGATTTGCACTCTTTTGTCAATAATTTCTTCAAATGAGTTAACACAAGATAACCAGAGATTATGCATAACTTCAAGATGCAGATTCTATGTAAAGATAGCATCCAGTTATTTGACTGGTAAATTATGTTGAAAGCAGCCTACCAATGCTCTCCACCTTTGTAGATATGTATCAAAACTTTCACCATCACATTGTTTAGCTTTGCATAAGTCAAAAATGGTCAATTCATGTTCTATGTTGTATAAGAAATGGACAACAATTTTTTTTGATAAGTCATTCCAATATACAACTAATCCCTTGGGTAGTTTAAGTATCTAATCAAGAGCTTGTCCCACTAAACTTCATAGAAATAGTCATAGTAAGCACTCGCTACTACAAGAAACCTCTTTGAGACAAGATGAAGAATGATTTTATCTATTCATGTGGATCTCCTTTCCCTTTGTATTTGTCAAATTTTGGTGCTTCAAAGTGAGGTGGAAAGGGGTTTTGAAGAATAGATAAGTCAAATGGATATGGGCATATCTCATTGAATTTGTACTTTTTGACTTTATTGTTGATCTCCAATCTTTGGACAATTTACTTCATAGAATTCCATTCCTGCATGTTTGGTGAATTTGTGGATTGGATAATATGTTGTTGAGGTGGAATGTGCCCCTAGTTTTGTTGTTGTTGGGGTGGAATGTGCCCCTGATTTTGTTACTGTTGGGGTGGAATGTGCCCCTAGTTTTGTTATTGTTGGGGTGGAATGTGCTCCTAGTTTTTTTGTTGTTGGGGTGGAATGTGCCCTTGGGTTTGTTGTTATTGGGGTGGAATGTATCCCTAATTTTATTTCTATTGGGGTAGAATGTGCTCCTAGTTTTGTTACTATTGGGGTGGAATGTGCCCCTAGTTTTGTTGTTGTTGGGGTGGAATGTACCCTTGGTTTTATAGCTATTGGGGTTGAATGTGCCCCTAGTTTTGTATGGATCTATAGGGAGCATATACCTTTCAATCCATGATTTCATTTTGATTTGTTGCTTGAGTTGAGAATATAGGCCATTGATTTTTGGATTGTAAAACATTCCCTAAATTTGGCTATTTTGCATTTTGTTGATTTTCAAAATGTCTATGTTTATTTACCAATATTTGGTTTGTTTGAGGGATTTCCTCAAGTTGAACTGAATGTTTATCTTTCTAAGTTTGTAAAGTAACAAGAGGTTCTTCATGATTGAAGATTGTATGTTTTGTGTCAAATGGAACATCTTGTAAGGTCTCTTGTGACTTTAACTACTCGTTTAGATTACTTTGATCCACTATGGTAATGTTATCATCCAATATTTATTATGTATTATCCACCATATCTTCATGTTCTTTTAAAGAATTGTTGTGAATTGAAGTGGAAGCTAGGGAGTCAGTTAAGTCTATGACAAGTTGATCTACATATCATTGACTTATTATCTTGATCTTAGCTAGAAGATCTAGATTTGTGGGTTTTGACTCTGTTTGTATTTTGTTTCATTTTTTAGAATAAGAAGGCATGTCTACTTGTGTAAAAGATTTCTCTTTCCATCATTGTTCTCCTTATCTAACCAAGGTATGCAATTATTTCATAGGAAAGTTAGAAGGTAGTTTCACACTTGATTCTATCAATCTAAGAAGAGCTTCATCTTCTTCTTCTTGGGGTTGATATTAATTTTAATCATTTTCAAATCATGTTATTATTGGGATATCATCATAAATAATGGGGTTATCTTGATCGTCAAAAAATTACTCATCCTCATAACTAAGGCCATAAGAGGCCCTACTACAAGTGAACCTTTGAGTCATGTCTAAAAAGAGTTGTTATGTGTGTTTGACTAACTTTAGACCAATGTTTGATAACCAATCAAAGTATGCTTTGGCTCTTTTTTAAACAAATAACCAAGGTACCAATGAGAATATAAGGAGGGGTGGTTTGAAACCATGCATAATTTAGAATATTTGGTTCATGAAATTACTCAACCTTTGGTAAAGTTGAAATCATTATATCAAAAGAGATTAAGGTAACTCAAAGACCCAAGGTGAAAACTTGTACACCAAAGCCTAGATCTTTGTGATACACCCACACTACAAAATGTAGTTTCAACTTTGAAAAGTTGACCCTAGAAGTTTAGAGGAAAACTCTTTGGATTATGAAGAAGATAAAATGAACTAATTAACTCAAGATGTAAAAACATACATAAACCACTAAGTATAAAGCTAGGACCAAATAGGCAACACAACATCACCACATGATTCTAGTAAGATAAAATATGTTCTAGGACCCAAAGCATGAGTGATACGCATGATAACTTGAATCCACCAAGATGATAATGTAATTTTGAGTCTTAATAAATGAACTTCAATCCAAATAGAAAATTGAACCCAATTTTAAACAAGCTTAGTGCATAAATGGTGAACCCACTTTGATGCACCAACCCTTAGAACTCAAAAAGGTTCAATTTTGAATGTGGATTATAAATGAAGGATTTAAAAATATTAGGTAAAAGTTATAGATTCAATTGGGTAGCATGACTATGCCAAAGTGGATGTCATGACATAAATATTTTGATAAAAAATTGAACAAGGAAAAGATGAAGTTTCCATTTGGACAACATAATGCCTCCCTTGCTCAAGAAAATTGAGGATAATGTATTTTGGTTAAGTTCATTGAGTTAACAAGTAGTTTAGACACAAATCAAGACCGAGTGAGATAAACACAAAAAAATAAACTTCTTAAGTCTAAATTGACAAGGTATGACAAAGTGGGGTTTAATAAACTATTAAGTTTTGAGAATTTTGGGGGAATCAATTTCACAATGACTTTCACACCAAACAATGCAAAAGAAAAGAATGGATTTTAGGTCTATATCACTCAAATTATTGCAAAAAGGTCTAGTCCTTTATGCAACCACTACATCCTATTGTTCACTCAATGTAGTGCGATGTCTAAAGTGCCACTACGTCCCATGTGCAACTCCAAAGGATTCAAATGAGAAAGCTTCCCTAAAGAAATTTTTGGAGGTTATAAAGTCTTCCTCACAAGCCATGTTTGCATGAAAATAAGGAAAGCATAAAATAGAAAGACTTTAGGGTCATTTTCAAGATCACCCAAACTTTGGCAAGTTTTTAGGGAGTGTTTTAGATGACTTTCTTTCTAAGCCTTGGACTAGGCTATTTGTAATATGAATGGTGCTTTTTATTGTAAGGGTTCCCTATAGGGGACAAATGGAAGAGCATACATGCAACATTCCTCTTTTTATCAAATAAGATTAATCTAATCAACTATTGCAAACAAGAATTAACAAGTGTGTCCAATTTTAAACCTGAATGAAATGTTTGGTGGTGTTCATTTGACCCCTTGGTTTTAGTTGTAAACTTTGAAAACATTCACTATAAATAATTGAATTCTTTATTAAACACCAAAACAAGGTTCCTAATTAATTTTTAAGCATGCAAAAGTGATTTAAACATGTTTTGAGTAAATATCCTACTTGGTCTTGCAACAAAATTGTTAGCATGTCCATTAGCTTTGAAGCCCTTTTGATTTTGAAACAATAATCTTTGGAAAAATAGGTCTCAAGTTTATGTTTTTTGAAAAACATATTGATCGATGTCGATCAATACCAATGACATTAGTTACACCTAACCAAGATCTGACCGATGTTAGTTTTACTAACTAATGTCAGTTAAACCAAGTAAATAATGTTGGTATTTCTATCGATGTTGGTTACTATGTAAAAACTATGGCAACCAAAAATAGCAAAATAAATTTATAAAATCAATTTTCAAGAGTTTTAAAATCTCAAATAATTTTTTTAAGTTTGAAAAACGATCTCCTTCATGTGTAGGATGCATCTAGTCCCATCGGGTGTGCCAAGATGTAGATAGGATTACAAATGAAGTTAGTCAAGCATTAGTCCATAAACAATGAAACATGCATAAAGAACTAACTAACCATGCCTATATATTCCTATGTGAATTACAAAGGATAACAAGAAACAAATGAAAGAAATCAATCGCCATATTACCTTCCCAAATGGATTCACCATACCTATGTGGCTCAAAAACATGTTCTCCCTTGATCAAGCATCCTTATCTTTGTCAAAAATGGTGGTAAGCTCCTCCAATGCCTTAAGAACACTCCATAAAACCTAGGCTCTTGATTGTAAACCACTAAACTAGCCTATCAATGAAGCTTTGTGGAAATAATTTAGAATTATAACTTTTCAATGTTTAAGCTTTGAAGATATTTGAGCATAATAACTTTGGACCAAAATAGATTAGAAATGATGTTCATGGCCTCTCTATTTATATATTTTTGAGATTGGTCAAGATCAACCTAAACCATACATCTTGAGATGAAGATGTGTGGTTGAGGACTATCTTAATATTTGAAATTAAATCCAAAATTACCTTCATCATTACCTTAGAACAAGGTGCATTAAAGAGGCATGGGAGGCATGGGATGCATTAATTAGGAATAGGTGACCATAATCCTGATATTTCATGCACTTATGGATTGATGGATGCCACCCCATAGATTATGTCACTAGGTGATGCAGATGATAATAATCAATTTTCAAAAAGAAATATTCAACAACTCTCATGGAAAATCCACTTAAGCTCTTGATTTGGATTAATTAGCCTTAAACAACGTTAATCAACATTTGTGCAATTATTTAAAAATTGGTCCTCAATCAATCAAAATGGTCAGATAGAGATATTACTAGGTCATAATTTGATTGGAGAGGAATTAGAGGGTGATGTTAGACGCATTAGAACCATATTCCCATTTAGGATATTGTCAACAATAAATAACAAGGTACGTGACATGTACTAATGAACTAGAAGAAAAGAGTGATCTAGAGCACTAAATGGTGAAATTATCATTTTGAATTGAAATGATTTGATAAAACTTAGTTGGCCCATAAAATGCATTGCCTTATTTAGGAATACTTTGACCTAAACTGACACTTGTAAGTGACAAGTTTGAACCATTTATGATGATGTATAGAATTTGACCTAAATGTGCATTTGAGTGCAATTCATGGAAGATTAAAAATTTAAACACAAATTGTGTTAGGAATTGTATGTATACATAATGTACCTATTTTGTCTTATCTTTTAAAACATCCAACCATTCAAGGAAGGCTAGCCAAGTGGATTTTGTGTATTCAAGAATTTGATCTTTAATTTGAAACTTATAAAAATATTAAAGGTAATGAATTAGAAAAAATCTTAGTTAAAAATGTTGCCTCAAATATTAATATCTTAGTTTTATCAGTCAAAGAAAATTTAAAATTAAAACCTCATTTGAAGACCATGAAGGTTGCTGAATTTTCAAACAAAATTAAGTTCAGTTTTAAAATGAATGAATGGAAATGTTTATTAGCTGAAGATAAATAATATCACGATTTCATTTAGTATTTTCAAAACTAGTCTTGTCCTAATAAATTAAATAAGAAATAAAGGCATTTCTTAAGATTAAAATCACTAAATTTTTGTTTTTTGAATTTTTTTATCATAACCAAGATGGAGTTTTGTTAAGATGTCTTACACATTATCAAACTCAAAAATTTCTTAGGGGCTATCATGAAGGAAACTATGGTGGATATTTTGCTATGAAAACAAATGCTTATAAAATATTGAGAGTAGGTTATCATTGGCCTACCTTATTTTAGGATGCTTCTAAGTTAGTACATTCTTACATGGCTTGTCAACTATTTGTTGAAAGACATAAATTGCTTGCAATGCCTTTAAATCTAGTCATTCGTAAAAAAAACTTTTAAGAAATGAGGCATTCATTTTATTTTAGATATTCATCTACCTTCATCTACATGTCATATATATATTTTGATAGTTACATATTATTTCACAAAGTGGCATGAGGCCAATGCACTTAAAAGTTTAGTAATAAGTAAAGATATTTCTTTCCTAGAAAATTATATTTTCTCTAGATTTAGAATTCCATATGAGATTATTTAAGATAATGGACCTTAATTCATTTCAAATAAATTCTTAGAGATCTTAGGAAAATAATCTATTATATCTAGTCATTCATCTTAGTATTATCCACAAGGAAACATACAAGTTGAGTCCACAAATAAAAATCTAATTTTTATTATGAAGAAACAAGTCTATGATAACAAAAGAAACTGGCATCTTAATTTTTTTGAATATTTATGGGTTGATAGGACTATTATTAAAGTGTCGATTAGGTATTCTCATTTTAGATTAGCACATGGGATCGAAGTTACTTTGCCAATAGAACTTCAAATTTCTTTAGCTAGAACTACTTTATAATATGTAATTGAAGATACAAAATTAATTAAACAAATATTACATGATTTTGCAGCTCTTGATGAATCCAAAGTAACAACATTGTAAAAATTAGAAAGAGATAAGTAAAAATTAAAAAAATATTTTTGATAAAAAATTTCTAACAATAAATTTTATAATGGTGATTTAGTCTTGTTTTGGGATAAAGCTCATGAGGACCCTCAAAAACATCATAAATTTGATACATATGGCTTTGACCTTATAGAATTACCATAGTTCTTGGAAACAATGCATTTCATCTTAAGGATCTTGAAGGTAATGCACTGCATTACTCAGTGAATGGTCATCACCTGAAATTATTTCACGATTAGTTATCTTTCTATTGTTCTTTTGCTTTATTTTCTACTTTCCTTTGGGTTTGTTCTTTCTTTTCCTTTGTTTCATTGTTTTATTTTTTGTTCTATTCCATTTTCTATTTTGGATTGCTATTTCTTTGCTTTTGAAAATGATAAATGAAAGGTTGTTGATGGATAATGTCACATTATGAAGGAAGAATGTAAATAAGATGACAAATTACTTTAAGTATCATTTATTTTCAGAAGTTACTCTTACAAATTTATTTTTTCATAATAAATGAATAATATGGTTGAGTTATATTTGGTTGTTGAAGGATTACTTCATTTTCATATTTTATACCTAAGGCATTTGTAATTGATTGTCCATCCAACTTGAAATCCCCTATTATTTATTTCCCTTTCTTCATCCTATGCTAGTCAAACAATCCATCTCTTGAAAAAAATTATTATATAAGGGGTTCATGATTAGCTACTTGAGAAATGATTTTACTAGATCACACTCTCAAGAGAAATTAGTTTTATACAATAGGCAATTTATTTCTATTTAACTACACAAAGTTGACTAGCAAGGTCAATAATTTTATGACTATTTTCTACCCCACCCTCCTTCTACCTAAATTTTTCAAAATTTATACTTGTTTCCATAGAGATGACCCTGCCATGAACCTAAAACTATGTCAACAACCCTATTGATTAATATTTTTTTTAGATGCATATTTGATTATGAAATTGTAATGATTGATTGATGAATGTTATTTATGTTTCCAAATAGTTTTCAAAAGCATTGTGGATTAATGAATAAAATATGCATATATGTTTGTAAATGTGATTAGTTTAGTTTAGTTTTAATAGTTTTAGTTGAGAAATGGACTTTCAATTTTTGTCACTTCAGTAGATTTATGATGTTACTTTGATCTTCATAAGTTGATATGACTAATGACTCAAAGCAAATGATGGTGTAATAAAAATGATCATCACATTTGAAAATAAATGTTTTTGAAAATTGTTCTCAAGACAAAATTTTGATTCATAGCTCAATGTTAATTACCTTTCCAGTCTAATAAACTTCATCACTTTGATTGTGCTTTAGTGGATTTTGTCAAAGTTTAGATTAAGATCGGTCTTTGATTTCCTACTTTGATTCATTATAATTTAGGATTATAACCAATATTTAAAGTTCAATTTCAAAAAGAAGATCATAGGTTTCAAGGCATTGTTAACATCATTTAACATATTATTGGGCACATAGGTATTCATATGATCAAATTGATTAAGTCTTTAAGTTTGTTCCATGGGAGTAAATATTAAAGATATAAGATTTTAATCTGATTATATAATTCAAAGGATTATATTGTGTGTTGACTTAAGAACTTACAGACCATGGGTTTAGTCATTGATTTAAATGAGGTTATCAGTTCATCATGAATAATATTTACTTTTCCTAAGTTTGGGGTATATTTTTGAAGGGCCTTCAGTATAAATACAAAGTAGTTTCATTGACTTAATGGTTTGCCAAGTTGTTGTCTAATTGGCATCATAATCCCTCATGACAGGTAAAATTGGCACAAGCATTTAAATCAAAACATGGTCATGAAATTTTGAGATTGACTAGTAGATTTGGTAGTAAAGGAATTAATGTGAACAATATTTTCCTCAAAACTTGATAATTAGTTGATGATATAGTGTAAAGAGATAGATGTGGCTAAACTTTGTCAATGTTGATAAATGACTTAGTGGGATCACTAAACATATAGTTATTAAATACAAACTAATTCAAATTCAACATGTCACTTGGTTAGTTACAGAAGAAATTTGATGGTTATAAGTTTTTTGATTTCATAGTTTTAGGTCATTTCTCACAAGCTTCTCATAGAAGCAAAGCTCTGATTTACTAGAATTTAGAGTTTGTAGTAGAGGATTCTTGTAGATTTTTCATCAAGAAGATTTTGGGAGTATTACTAGGTATGTCTAAATAAGTTTTGATTAGAGTTCTTTGAAAATATATTGGTAATGAATGAGAAAATTTGAAGTGAAGAGGAAAGTTTTTTTTGACTTCTAGTTTGAGTGATGATTAATAAATTTATAATCATTTATTTTGAAAAGTCGTAAAGGAATATCAGTAATGGTTTAAGGTTTTAAAAAACCCTCCTACATGCATATGTTTTATGATATTGTGATTATTTTCATTAAGTATTTGGGTAGTCTGTTTCTGCATGGTTGAACTTGTTGTTGGTTGTGAATAAATTTGTATGAATGATGAAGGTCTGTGTTGAAGTTTTCAATTTCAGTTAACATGCATATGAAAGTGTCTACTCTAGTTTTGGAAACACTATGTCAAATGACTTAGTATCCACGTGTCTTCATTTTAAGTCAATTTTATACATAAGGTTTATGATATGGCTTAGTTAAATCTATGTAATTCTTTTCATTATTTTATTAAACATTTATGTTTGAGGAAATTTATAAGTCTTTAGTCTTGGAAGTCATGATTATTTGGATAAACTCTAAGCATTTTATGTTTAGAATATTATAAGTTATTTATGAAATACGGAGATTTTGGAATCTTTTCAAGTGCATGAGAAAATGACTCTTGGATATGTTGTTTTTAGGATATTTTGGGATAAATGGTTATCTATATATTTGAAGAGTTGAAAGTTGATATTTTATTATTTCTTGATTGAATGCATACAAAGGTTATCTATTTTGGTTTTGAATTGTTTGTCAAATATATCAATCTTCAAATATCCTTCAATTTTAGTTGATGTCAGATCTAGGGTTTATGTCTTAGTTAAATCTATAATAAATGATTAAGTATTTTCTTGGATGAAGAAATAAATGAGTTTTGAAAATGGTTATGGCATAGACCATATAAGTTGCTATGGTATAGAATATGGAAAATATTTAAAGGATTTGATGCACACATTTTGAAGTTACATGTGTAATTGAGAATAGTTGATTAAACTAGAAATGAATAGGTTTTCTTGAGTTTTTATTAAGTTTGTAGATTGATGTTTTCTCAGATTAACTCAATTGATGAATTTATGGGAGTAGTCATTTTGAGGGTTGATAGTCTATTTTTGATTTGGTTGTCCATTTTTGAATTCATGTGCTAAAATTATCAATGGATATATATGGATAAAGGGTCAGTTTGTTCATATAGGTTTATATGCATGAAGATGATAAGCTATAATATACAATTTTTTTGGATTTTGATATGACATGAATAAGGGTTTATATCCTAAATATATGGAATTCAATTTTAGAAAAGAGTTGCATGCATAAATTATTTTCATTAGAAGGTTTTCTTATGCATTAAAAAATTGATGCCCTATTATGAAAATTATGATCTAGAAATATCAGCATTTGTGAAATCATGAAGATGTTTTAGTTTCAATTTGACTATCTATTATGGATTGGGTATGTTGTGATTAGCTTAAAAAATTTGGGATCTAGTTCAGTGTAAATGGTTTGGATTGATAATTTTAAAGAATTGGAAATGATTATATGGGGATTTGAATAGATTGTCTAAAGTTGTGAGTTTTTCCTTAGTGTATAGTTAAAAATGTGATTTTGAAATTTTAGTTAGAATGAGACGTATATGAAAACATCACCTTAATATTGAAGTTTTAAGTTTTTTTTTGAAAATGGATGTTGAGGTTAAGATTCTTTGATACTTTTTGAAATTTATATGAGAATCTTATATTGAGATAAAATGATTGAGAATTTAGCTCAATTTAAACTATAGATATAATTGATGTATTAATGGAACAATGAGATATTATGATATATATTTTGGTTTACATTTGGCATTATTCTGTATAGAAAATGTGATATTCAGATACAGTGTGATGAATTTTTGTTTATGATACAATTTTAGTATCATTTGTTGAGTTATTTTAGTCTTGAGTTTTGCTTCTTTGGAGCATTTATTATTTCCCAATATTAGATTTGATTGTTATATTTCATATTTATCATTATGTCAGGGTGGGATTAACCCAGTTCAGCAAGAAGTAATGATAATGGGGTATGGGGATCAAATTCCAATAGTAATGTTGACTAGCCTAATCATATTAAAGGCTTTCATAGAGGTGGTTTTCATGCAAAGAATTTTATCCCTAGATTCCATAAGGGAATCAGAATGTCCATACAGTTTGATGCTTATGGTCCTAAATTTTGGGACATTATAAGTAATTTTCATGCCAATCTAATTAAAAGGTGTTATAGAGGTAAAAAAGGTTTCTTTGGCCATAGGTTTAGAACCTGAACCCATTCTTGAAGTAGCTCATCCCATCATTTGGACATAAATCCACAACATTTTCCACTCTAGCTTCCTAATGTTGATAGAGTTGATCCTATTGTTGAATCTATACTAGTAAATCAGACTACACAATTATAAGTTGAGATTATCCATGCTAAAAATCTTAGGAACATGGCCATTCCTTTTGATGCACCTTCTCCTTCCCATGGAGAACCTATCACAAAATTTAAGATGTTGAATCTAGTTACTACCCATAGTGAGCCTATTCTGAGATCTAAAAGATTAAATTTAGGAGTCCAAGGGTATGCTGGTAGAAGGAAGACAATTGATATTCCACCTTCCACTATAAAAAGAGGACCATTGAAATTCAATCTAAGCCAAATATAAAAAGGGAAATTAGGATGTTGAATAAAATAAAATTGGAGATTGATGACATCATAACTAATTTAAGAACTAGATTGGTGTCATTTCTTAATACAAAAATGGGGTATAATGTTTGTCTTCATGAAAAAGACAAACATATGATTGAAGTGTTGTCTGATTCAGATGATTTTTTGTCATCCAAAGGATAAAATATGTTTTATTGTTGAGCTTTTCATAGAAGAACTTGATATTTTAGTTTGATACTTTGTTTTTTAGACTTTGAAAAAATATGGAAAATACAAGCAATTTTGGAGTTTTGATATAAATATATATGATTAAGTGAATTAATATGCATTATAGATTAATATAAATAGGATTTATTAATCTTTACATTATTTATTTTATGATTTACATATGTAATATATTATATTATTAATTAATATAGATGCCCACCCATTAAGATTAGTACCCCTGATCTATATTTTTATTAACTTGATAAATTAAGACTTTTAAGTCTTAATTAAACTATGTCTTTAACTAATAATTGTTATAATTGATTGAATTTTTTAAAAGTCAATTAGTTAACATTAACTAATAACTAACTAAAATTAGTTATAACTTATTTGCAACTAAGTTTGAAGGTATAAGAAGAGATCAAGGAATTATTTGAAGATAGAAGAACAATAGGTATTGAAGACTTAGACATTTTATGAATTTAATTATTCAACTTTTTCTTTCTATGCGAATCCTCTAAGATAGTACAAATTTTATAGATAGACCCAATGGTACTTTATCTGATGGTTGAGTAATTGTTTATGTAACACATATACATCTAACAACCTTTATCATTTATTACTAATTGTCTAAATATTGCTAAGCTTAACCTCTTTTAATGATTGCTACTTCCATTTCTATGTGCAGATTCTAAGTATTCAACTTGAATAATGATGAATATTTCACTATTTTATGGCACTTCATTAATCTATTTTGACTATAAAATTGTTATTCAAGTTTTTGTAAAGCAATAATGTTGGTTTTTTGAATAAAAGTTACATTTTTATACTAAGACAAATATTATTTGAAACTCACATGCTTTATTGTAATCTATTTTATTCTAACTTTAATATAAATTGAATCTTTCATTTTTCTTTCTAATTCTAGTTGTCTTTTATTTTTGTCTTTTAGTTTAGTTTATTTTTATTTTAGAATCTAATTAGTGTCTTGTTTCAAAATCTTGTTATTTTCTTTATTTAGATAGCTATAAATATTTCTTAGACTCTTGTTTTCTTCAAACCTATTTATAGTTTAGCTTATTTAAATAGTTAGATATAATCTTATTCAGTTCTTAATTAGTTTGTGTTTTCATTTAATAATCTTTTCTACTTTCTCTAAGTTAGTCACTTAGATTTTATTTTATAACTTGAATCCTTTTAGTTTATTTTACATTGAGTATAAATAGGTTTTAGATCTTTTTAATTCTTTAGATTATCAGCTTTTGTTTGGTTTAGATTTAGTTTTTCTTTTTATTCAATACTTTAGTCTCTTATCTTTTTCTTTAGTTTATTTTGGATTAGAGTGTTTGTCATAGTTAGTTCTTATACTTTTATTATTTTATCTCCTTAATAGGATTTTTTCATTTAGTTTATTTGTTTTCCTCTTTTATTCTATAAATTATTTTGAATTTGTGTCTTGATTAGATTAATTTGTTTATTTAGTGTGTTATCTTTTATTAGTTTGTTGTCTTTTTCTTAGAGTTTAGTTGTTTGCTTTTTTAGTTTATTAGTTGTTTGTTTTTTATCTCTCTCTTTTTCTTACGTGTTTGAATCTTTTCTCATGGGTCTTCTATATATTATTTGAATATATATTAAATCAGATTTCTATTCTTCAAGATACTATCTAACTCATGGGTTTTTTCTATCGAATAGAATAGATTACAGATTCTTATCTTGACTAAATCATGATTTGATAAATAGATTTTTGATTATTATAAATGAATAAGTTGCTTTGATAATGTGTTGATTATTTCCTAGAATTTATAATAAAAACCCCCTCTTATCTTTAGGATCTTAGATGAAACTTTAGATTGCCATGATTAGATTGGTATGATTCTAAATTGACCTTCGTAATAGGCGAAAGGGTTGATTCATTAATGGTACAATTTCCATCATCAATAGGGTTTGTTAGAAATTTTGGAAGGTTTGGGTTTACCAAATGTTTTGGGAGATTTTGGTAACTTATGAAAATGGAAGGCATCCTTAAGATGGTATGTGAAAAATCCCACATCTTCTGTAATAACCTATTTTATAAGAGTTTCAAGAAATACATCATCCAAAGTGGATGCAAGGTCACTAGCATTGATATAATTAGATTTTAGTGGATGTAAAACTATTACCTTGTTCTTCCTTGCAATAAATTAAAAATTAGGAGAATAGTTATAATTATGGTATTTAGCCTTTAGATGTTTTTAATACTGATAAGGTAATAGATTGGTAGGAATAGTAACCTTGATCCCATTATGTGGAAAATTAAGGCACTAATGCAAGGTGGATGTAATGGCCTATACTTCATGGATCCAAAGATGACCAAGAAATATGTTATAAGGTAACTTAATGCCCATAATATGTAACAAAGTGTGATGGGACATAGACCCAATAATGATTGGCAAAAAAATGGTACCAAAAGATTCCCTCTCATTATTATAGTAAGCCTTTATGTTTATCATCTCTGGATAAATTTCCTTCATAGTGTAGCCCAATATCTGTACCATTTTGAAGGACAATATGTTCATCCTTGAACCATTATCTATAAGATCTAGCTTGATTTTATGGTTTTCAATGATAAAATCTATATACAAGGGGTTATTATGGCTAGGACCAAGAGTGGACATGTCATTTTGATCAAATGTGAGATATAAAAATGAATATAAATGTCTAACAAGTTTTTTGAACTATTTAGGATTAATATCTTGGGAAATAGTTGATTATTATAAAAGGTAATTTAGAATAGTTTTGTGGACTTCAAATATATGTAAGAGATCTAAAACAGAAATATGTGTAGGGATTTTATTTAGTTGGTTCGATAGACTATAAGGCTTCTCAATAGTATGATAAGATAGTTTAGCCTTAGCTGGCATAATGTTTATGTTGGGTTTAGTGTTATAAGAAGAGGAAAAAGGGCACTGAAGGGTAACTTGTGAGCGTCTAATTGTAACTCTAAAATATAGAGGTGGAAAGGAGATATTAAAATTATAAGACTAAGGAAAAGGGCCTTGGAGGGTGAATCACAGGCATCTAATTTTATTTGAGTAGTTTTGAGTTTATGAGGAGACATTATAATTAGAGAAAGGATGGGGTTTAGAAATGATAACCCATACAAATGGAGGTGAAACATAATTTATTGAACTCACCACGGTGTTACTTGACATAAATGGTGTTAAACCTATAATAATTGATCTATTATTATAAGGAGTATCAGACAGTTCATAGGATTTAATAGTGATAGTAGCAATGTGGTTTTTATAAATATGCCCCATGGTGTTATTTAGTCGTAAGGATGTTGTTGTAACCTAGGTTATTAACATGGGTATTATGATCCTAATTATGATCATGTTTATTATGATTTTAACCTTGAGTCTAATTTTATCATTGATTCTATCATTGGTTTTGATTGTTCCTTGGTGGTTGTTGATTATGTCAAGGAAATGGATCTTTGTAGATTTTTATATCCTGATTAGTGTCCTATGGAGAAAGTTTGATCTCAACTTCACCACTCTTAATCAAATATTCAATGAGATGTCATAATTAAACACAATTATAAGCACCATAACCAAAAACCTAATAGAATTAAAAAAAACCATTTTCTCCATACCAATCGGGTTTGGGTTGATCTTTAGGAAATGGATTTGGTATAGGCCAAATAATCAAATTAACTACTATGAGATTTTAGAACACTGCCTCAACAAGTTCATCCAATTTTATAAAGATTTTAAAGTTGTTATTGAATACCCTTTGTGGAAGGACATTTTGAAAATTATTGGGTGGATTAGGTGGAGATAATTATATGTTTGGAGCTGGCAGAGCCTGCACCATCTGTACATGTCTTAATTTAGTTACTCTATTTTCAACCATGTTCTTGTTCTTAATGAACCCCTTGGGTTTATATATTGCAATAGTTTGATTAGGATATTGGGTCTAATTTGATGTTTGAACCTGTGAATAAATATTAACAAGGCCGTTAGCTATAAGTTCCTTCTCAATCTACATACCCTTGTCTATAATTTATTTAAATGTGTCTGTGTAAGCAAGTCATAGATTATCCACCACCTTAGGGTGTAAGTTCTAGGAAAAATGTCTACAAAATGTTTGTCTAAAAAATTATGTTGAAAGCATCTAGCTAATTCTCTCCACTATTGTAGATGTGTTGTGAAGCTTTGTCCATTTCATTTTTTGGCTTTGCACAAGTTAACAATGATCAGCTAATGTTTAGTATTGTAAGAGAAATGTTTGAAAAACTTTTTAGATACATCATTGAAATATACAACCAATCCCTTTGTTAACTTAAGAATCAAGTTTAAATCTTGTCCCACTAAACTTCATGGAAAAAAATGAAAAAAATAAATGCTATTGTAAGCTACCTCTTGGCATAGTAAAAAATGCCTGATTGTGTTCACGATGATTACCCTTCCCTTTTTATTTGTCAAATTTGGGTGCCTCAGAAATGAGGCAGAAAAGTGACTTGGAAAATAATAAAATCAAATGGATATGGACATATCTCATAAAATTTTTACTTCTTGATTATGTTTCCTGTTTCCAATTGTGACACAATTTATTTCATCGAATTCCACTGTTGCATGCTTGGTGCATTGGTGGGTGGAATATAATTATTTTGGAGTGATATGTGCCCTTATTGCATGGATTGATTAGTTATATACACCATATGATTTATAACCTTGTTTGGATTCACTCCTTGAGTTGAATAAGTGATCATTTATTTCTAAGTTAATTAACATTCCTTAAAATTAGCCATCTTGAATTATAAGTGTTCTACTAATTTTGGGGAGTTTGTGGTCTATTCACCAAAGTGATTTTTGGTTGAGATGAGCTAAGAAATTTTTTTTGCATAATTTCATTAATATGCAATAAATGTTTTGGTCCCTAATTTTGTGAAGGAAAAATAGGTTCTTAATGATTGAAAAATGTATGCTCTATGTCTAGTGAAACATGTTGCAGAACCTCTTGAGACTTAGGTTGTTCAATTGAGACATCTTAAACTATCATAGGTGTTCTTAACCAAAGTATGTTGTGTTGGTTCTACTAAATTCCCCTTATTATTTGGAATCATTGTTGTGTATGGAAGTAGCAACTAAAGAGTCAAGCAAGTCCATAATAAGTTGATCCACATATTTTTGACATATCTTGTTGATCTTGGTGACAAGATCTTGATCATTAGGTGTTGAATATAAAATCACTTCCTTTCCTTTACTAGAATATACAATGTTTGTTTTTACAATATGCACAAGGGATTAGTCTTGTTGTTGTTCTTCTACCCTAACCAAGGTATGTAATTGTTACATAGGAAAGTCTGATGGTGATCTAACACTAGATTTAATTAACCTTAGGAGTGTTTTGTTTTGTTCTCTAGGGGTTGATGTTATAAATAGTATTCCTTAGATCCTACAGTCATGGGAATGTCTTCAAATACCATGTAATTACCTTGTCCATCGTTAAAGGGCCCTTCTTCATAACTAGGGCTGTAAAGGGTCCTAATACAAGTGTACCTTTGTGTCATGTCTAAAATGTTGTTCTCTATGTTTGTTAAAATTTGAAATGTTTTGAAAATGTTTAACAAGGTGTGTTTTGATTTTCTCCATATAAGTGACAAGGTAAAAGGAGACTATAATCAATAAAAGTGGCTTAGTACCACACAATTAGAATAAATGGTTCATGAAATTACTCAACTTTAGTGGGTTGAAATTGCTAAATCAGAAGAGGGTATGATAAATCAAAAACCTATAGTGTAAACTAGTACACCAAACATAGGTTTATGGATAAGTCAATACTATAAAATCTAGTTCAACTTTGATGAGTTTCTACTAGAAAATTAGAAGAGAGTGCTTTTGATGAGGAAAGTAATAATGAAAACTAAGAAACTCAAGATGTGAAAACACATAAGAATTCCTAAGTATAAAACTAAAACTAAATGGATAACATAACACCACCACCACCACATGGTAATAAGAGGTAGAATAAAATGTGTTATAGAATTTAGAGCATAAGTGACATGCAAGATAACCTAAGTTCACAATGATCAAATGATGATGAGTCTACAAAATAGCCTTCAACCCAAATGGGGAATCATACCCAAGTTAACTCAAACCAACTATAAATGGTAAACCATTTAACACATTGGCCTAGAACTTAGAAAGGTGAGATTCCAAATTTGAATTAAAAATGAATGAATTAAATATTTTTGGAAAATGGTTTAGACTCAAATGGACATCATAATAATGTTGTTTACAGAAGACAAACACAATGTTTCAAATGAAGATTTGAATAAGGCAAATATGATTTTTATTTGGTCAGTGTAATGCCTCCTTGTTTGAATATAATGGTGGAAAAAAATGTGTTTGTTTGATATTTGGGTTTAAAAAAAAGTTTTAGACTAAAATAGTGACTAGGTAAATAAAAGATAAAAAGACCAAGTAAAACTAAGTAAATCATCCTAATCCCTAAATTTGACAAGGTTGCTTTGTATTACTAAAATCTATATATATATATGCTCATGGGAAGATTTTAAGTTTTAATCTAAAAATAAAAGTACATGAATTATTAGGGTTTTTATACCCTCTTCTCCCAAGATATTTTATAGGTACATGGAACTTTGAGATACCCTACATCAATAATATATCCATAAAAGTGGAGTTATTCTAAAACATAATTTTTTGACCATCTAGATGGTCCTAAGTTTGATTAACACTAGAGATGCGTCACATAAATTGCTTTCATAATGATTAACTTACTATGAAAGGGTATATTCATTTCATATCTATTCCATCAATGTACCACTTAGTGGAATCTTCTAGTTAACTAGACCTGACTCTAGTTTTCATTATGATTGAAGAGGTTAATAACTCAACCCCTTGGAAATCATAGTATATGTGCCCTAATTTATATATCCTACCATGAAGTGAGGTTGAAACAATGTTGGAAGATAAAACCCTAGGTCAAAGCTTCCCTAAGTAACTCATGAAGAAGTTATGAAATCCCCCTCACAAGCCAAGTTTCATAAAATAAAACTATGTGAAAAGACTTTAAAGGTTGATTTTAGATCACCCAAACCATATGGGTTTTGGGGAGAGACTCAAAAACATTCTTTTCACATCCTGGATAAAGACACAATTGCAAGGAAGAAGCACTTTTGGTCACCGAAGTTCCCTAAAGGGGACGATGGGAGCATACATTCACTCTTCATTTTCCATAAAAAATAAACAAGTAATAAATGATGTCGCATAAAATAACTCACTTTTACAAAAAATAAAATTTAAGTGTAAATTTTATGCATCAAAAGTGAAGTGTTTGATGATTTTTTTATCCCCTTGGCCTTAGTTGCAAACTTTGAAAAACATTCATAAAATAACATATCTTAAAAACATCTAGGTTCCTTTTAAACATAAAAGGGGAAGTTTAAAACTTAAGAAAGCTCAAATTCAACACTTTTCTAAGTGTGTGACCTGTAAATTTTAGAGGGTTTCCTTCTACTTTCATGCAAAAATTTCAATTAAACATGAAAATTTTGAAAACTTGCTCTCTAGTTCACTTTTTTTAGTACACAAAGACTAATGTTGATCAATAGTGACTGATGTTAGTTACAAGATTGATGATAGTCATAAAGAACCAATGTCAGTTACCTATGAAAAACTTTCACAAAACAACTTAACTTAAAAACATCTAGGTTCTTTTTAAACACAAAAGGGCAAGTTCAAGACTTAAGAAAGTTCAAATTCAACACTTTTATAAGTGTGTGACTACAAAGTTTTGAGGGTTTCCTTCTAATTTGAAGCAAGATTTTCAATTAAACATGCAAGATTTAAAAACTTGCTCTCAGGTTCTCTATTTTTATTACACAGATATTGATGCTGATCAATAGTGATCGATGTTAGTTACAACAAGATTGATGATGGTCATAAAATATCTAATGTTAGTTACTTGTGATCCCTTAGGAAAAAAAAAGTTGTCAAAAAACTTGTGTTAGCCCAAGGTTAGTATAAAATTTCTAGAAAAGCTTTGTATCATGCAATAAGAAGTTCAGATAGAGAGTTAAAAACCAAAATATTAACTTGAAACTTTGAATAAATCTCAAAAATCTGATTTTCCTACCATTTTATGCCCTGTACTAGAACCAATGCTGGTTATATAGGACTAATTTTAGTTACATAGAACTGATACCAATCACTGTGTAAACTATGTATCAATAAAAGATCAAAAAACTAGAAGATAATGATAAAAACTAGATTTTTAAGGATTTTTAAGGACATTTTATCAAATCTAAATATTTCAAGTTATTCTCCTTGCTTGAATGGGATGCATGGTCCCACCAGGCATGCTAAGATGTAGAAATGGAATCCAAAGATAGATCAAACATTAGCCAAGAAAACTCAAGAAAATGTATAAGAACATAACAAGCTAAGTGAACTCCTTTGATGGGGTTTTGCAAATGACTATTAAGAGCTATTAAAAGAAAACATATATACAATACCTTCCCAAGAGCATCCCATCAACCAAATATGGCTCAAAAAATGATTTTCCCCTTGATTTGGTGCTCAAGTCTTTGTTAATGATGCAAGTCAAAGCTCCTCCATCATCTCTTGTGCACCAATGAAAATAGGCTCATGATGTTTGAATCAATGTTATGTCTATCTTGAATCTATCATATTGTAAATTAAGAATAATAAACACCACCAAAAGAAGACTTGTGGAGAGAATTTTGCATAATACTTTTACACAAATGAAGCTTAAAAATGGTGGTTTTGGCCCTCCTATTTATAGATTTTTAAATTTTATCATAATCAACCATGACCATTCATCTTGAGATCAAGATGTATGGCCATGAATTAATCCAATTATGTATAATTAATCCATAAATACCATCAAAATATTTGGAAGGGGCATTAAAGATACATGTGAGTCCTTACACTTGATATTTTTTGCATTTATGACTTATGGATGCCACCACATAAATGATGTCATTTAATGATGCATATAATAGGAATCAATTTACAACTAATAGATATTCAATAAATTCCATGTATTTTTCACGTAAGCACTTGATTTGGATTAATTTGCCTAAGTGGGATTAATTAAATTTTATGCAATTCTTTGAAAATTGGTTACACACTATTAATCAAACTAGTTAGAATGTCATATTATTAGGTCATAATTTTACTAGAGTGTAATTAAAATAAAATTTTAGTTGCGTATGAACCAATATCCCATTTAGGATGTTGTCAGCACAAAATAACACATGAATGTGTCATGTGCTTTTGAATTAGAAGAATTCAGTGGTTCAAAGAGTCAAATTACATTTTCATCATTTTAACTCAAAATTATTTGAGAAAGGTTAATAATCACATAAAATTTAGTGCCCAATTTAGGGATACATTAGCCTAAATCTACACTTTTATATGACAAGAACAAACTATTTAGTGTATTTAAGTGATTTTGGTCTAAATTATGTATTTTCACAAATTTCAAGTAAGATTGACAATTTAAACACAATGGTGTTAGGAATTAGATGTCTACACTTACATGCCCTACCACTTTACATATCTCATAAAATTTCATATTAACCCAATGGTATTCATTTATATAATGCCCCTTTTATTCACACTCTATGCATCATATACTTGACTTGGGTCTCTCAACCCTTCCTTGAAACTAAGTCAATCTACTCAAAATAATTTTCAAGGTACTTTGTACCTTAGACGATGGGAATGATGAGTCCCCATACTCTTCAATTTGATCCACGTGAATGGTAACAAATCTAGCGTCTATTTTATTTCCAAACTGAGTTTTAGCCATGAAAGATTTGATCCTTATTCGTAAACCTTCTAAAAGTTAAGTAGATTTATCTTTATCTTCCAAAAGAAATTTTACTTTGTTTATGACATCGAAGAATCTATAATCATAGTCACCAATTGTTTCTTGGAGTCCTTTTTAGGTCTCCTTCAAATCTTAGATTATTTGGCTTGAAATATTTTTAACCTTAAACTCTATGATGAGATAGTTCGTAACATCATCTAGGGATGCTTTGGCTATATGTTTCCTAAATATGAACTCCATTGCACATCCACCCAAAACATTGATCAATTCAAAATTATTTATATTGTTGTCAATGATTAATTTTACCTACCATTTCATGTTTTACGTAAGTATTATTTAAGGTTTTCACATACATCATAAGGAGCTAGGTGTATAAAATCACCCAATTGCACTACCATAATAGTTTTCCTACAGATATCATAATTGATTGTGTTGTAACTAGTGTCAAGTATGGTTGCAATTTTGGAGACTTCTACACACTTGGAGATGGCTCCTAATCTGATGAAAGCTATGACATCTCCTCTAGTTTTATAGATGTGGTGGTTATAGATATATCTCCATCATTTCCTTTTTATTATTATAATATCTAAAGTTGTGTAATTAAATCTTTAGCTTATGCAAATATTAGAGGTTTTTTCTCTTTATTAAGTAATGTTGTGATGATCTTATTCTATTGGTTTGATAAACTCTATACAAAATCATGATATGCAAACTTTTGTACTTTCAGAGTTTTTCTATGAAATTCTATAATTGGTCCTTTCCAAGTGTCATCATCTAAATTCATAGGGAAATTACTATGATTTTTAAACAATATAGACTTGGGTGATGTACGCTTCCTTGGGAGATGATACTTACCTCCAAATATGTATCTGTCAAAATTTAAACTATTCTATGTTTGTGACTATGAGGTAATCCTTGATGTTATTTATGGAATAACCCTTATAGAAACTATGAAATTTTACTTATCTAGTCTACTTCTATACTACTAACTTATTATTTTATCCATGCTAACCCATAATCAATTCCTCTCTCTTTATCTCTACTTGACCTAGGCTCCTCACTTTATTTATCTTCATTGTACCTTTCTCCTTATGATCTTCTCTCATCTAATCATTAACTCTACTACTAAGCCTATTCACATTTTCCTAAAGTGCACTCTATTTGTTCCATCTCCTATGTTATCTCAACTCTCTAATTCCAAAGTCTATTTTTGATCCTTCTCCTCTAGATTTTCCATGTTGGAATGAGGTTCAAGGTCTATCTTTTCATCTTTGATTCATTCTCTCATATATTGCACACACCTCATATGCCTGAAGTGAGTACTTCATATTAGCAAGATTAGACATGAAGGCCTTATCAATAGCCAACATTTTAATTAATATCAAGAGTCATCATAAAAAAATTTCTTTGATTCCTCTTAGAAACATATTCTTTGTTGTATCAAAATACAAATATCCATGCATTTCAAACTTAGTGATATATCTGTCAATATTGGTAGTTATCCAATGATTGATCAAATGAGTCCAATTTATCTCCAGATTCTATAGCTATAAATCTTCTCCTTAATCCACACAATGGTCTCACTTTCTTGTGGTTGAAAATAGTGATATTTAATTCAAGACAACTAATTGGCTAGAACGATCAATAATTCGTACTAGAAGATCTCATAAATTTTACCATAGAGGTGTTCTTGTATAAAATCCATTTAAGTACACCCAATTCTTCAACCTTATTTCTCTATGTATTCAAAAAATTTATGGTCTAACCATCTCTCCACCTCTCTTTGGGTCTATAACCATCACAACATATCCTTGATCACCACACCATTATTAGCATAGGTTCCTGGGTTTCACCAAAACATGTTAATTATGGTGATATGTTATGCAAAATGACATAAGGATCTTGGATAAAGATTTAATAAAGAATTTTAATCCATAATAAAGGTTTATCAAAAATAATTACACTATTTTCAAGGTTCAATGTATAATGGGAACTACTTACATATAGATAAATTGATGCATCTAAGTAATATAATGAATGATACAATCATGAGAACATAGGAAACTCTATGATTATACCAATAAATAACACAAATACTTAGAATTCATATTAAAAGATATAATACCAGGGATAAAAACAAGAAAAACCTTATAGATCAATGTCCAATTCTATCAATACTCTGTGTAATTTTTTTTGAGAATAACATTCACCATTCTATTACTCACATACATGTCAAAATGAACATAATCATCAACCCCTCTATTACATTAATTAGAAATAAAAGATAGGTATTAATCATTATATTTGTAACTTCTATATTTACCATGTTGAAAATATATCTCCATATCACATTTTGTGGAGTCTAGACCAACATGGAGATTCCCCTAATAACTCATAACAACACGTAAATAGAATACAATTAGAATTACCTTAGGATGTTCTTGTACATACAACTAGTTTTAGATTTACCATTTATAGATAATAATTATATAAAAATATGGGAATAATTTATTATTGAAAAATTTAGATAAAATTCCTTCTCATGTGCTGAATGCATAGAAAATCAAACAAGCTTCTATGCTGGTTTGTCTTTCTAGTTTTCAAATATTACCAAAAATCACTTTTTGGGATACAATGTAAATTATATCCATTTATATGAAAATTTTCAAAATGGTATTAAAATGTGAGTAATGTATCATTAAAAAAATTTAAAAAAATCTTTACCTACATGTGACATGCACAATGATAAAAAAAATAGCTTTTGCATTGATTTTTGTGTCTTCCCAATTACCAAATTTTACCAGAAATCTCTTTTTAAAGACATTTTGCATTGAAAAATGGATTTAAATTATGTTAAAATATTTATTTAGGTTCACCAAATGTCATTATAATATAATGGTAAAAACATTTTCATTAAATAATTTACCATGTGAAAAATGTGTAGTGAAGAAAAATTTCTTGTGTTAATTTATGTATCTTTTTAGTTTTCAAATCTTGCTTTTATATACATTTCAAGCTTATTTTTTCATGCATAAATCACATATATTTATATTTAAAACTTGTATGATGATATACAATTATGAATAAAAATTACTTCCCAATCGATTAATTCATAGCAAGTAAACTTAGCATTTGCACTAATATTTACTAGCTTATTTTTCCAATTTTCAAATTTCATTGGTAAACACTTTTAAGAAGGCACGTCATGGAGTAAAATTGCATCCATTTCTTATGAAATATTTCATTATGATATTTTAATTACATTAAAATACCATGGTAAAAAAATTCATATAAAATTCATTCCCATGTGCAAAAGTTGCAAGAATAGAAACTAGCCTTTGTGTTGATTTTTGCATCTTTCTAGTTGGTGAATTTAGCCAATAAAAACACTTTCAACCTAATTTATCACAACCAAATTCATTAAAATTATTTTGAAATATTTACTAAAGATATGAAAATATAGGAAGAATGCAATACTTAATAAATATGCTTTGTTTTCATGTATAAAATCGACATCAATGAAAATAGTCTTATGCATTGATTTATGTGTTTCCAATTGTCAAATGTATCTAGTACACACTCTTAAAACATATTTTCATATAGATAAATTAAATAAAATGTATTTTTAATATTTTATTATAATATCCATGTGTGAATATGATTAATTAGTAAAGTATGTCTCATGCGATTATTTCGTACATGTGAAATTTGCAGCAATTTAAATTGACCTTTGCATTGACTTTTACTTGTTCATTTTCTATCTTTTCTAGTTTTTAAATCTAACTAAAGAGTATTTTCAAGAGAAATTTTTCATAATTAATGAAGTAAAATAGTATTTAAAGCTTTCATTATGGTATTTAAATGTGATAAGAATATAAGGGTGAATAAATTCTAAAAAAAATCATTCTATTGTGCAAACATTTTAGCAATTAAAAATTATTTTTAGACTAACTTTTACTCCTATGTTTTCATATCTCAAATCCACCGTATGCACACTTTTAAGACCTTTCTGTGCACAATAAAATGAGGTTGAAATTACTTGAAATTTTTTATGAAAATATCCTAATGATATTCGAATACAATTCAGTTAGTTTCCTAGTTATTGTGTTTTCCATTGAAAAGATATGATTTCCCATAATAATCATTTCTAAAATATTTGACACTTAATTAACATCTGATTAGGGAACACTTAAAGAGTATTCTATAGATATTAACATAATTTCTACAAAATAAAAACAATTTGATCATCTTTCCATGATATTTATACACATAAGATGTGATGGACATTGATCATGCTTTATCTTGAAAATTTCTCTTTGAGCTTATTTTGAAAATGTTTATTTGGTTGTCAACAAATGTAAAGTGGTTTTTAAGCCATATATTTTGATCCACAAATCCATTTTTTATTCTATTTATGTTGAAATAAAAATCACTAAGAGAGAGAGAGAGAGGGTAAATTAGTGTCTTTAAAAGATTCATACAAATCTACTTAAGCATAAATGAACTATTCATACAAAAATGAACATCTAGCAAAGCATATGCAAGCATACGAGCTCATGAAACAAGATAACACATTACATATATGGGAAAACCTCAAGGGGAAGATAACCCATTGATATATGTAAATGGATTATATTATTATAAGACAAAAAACCAATCTTTAGTGAAACACCAACTCCACATGGATCAACAATGCCAACTAGTCAACCACTCACTCAATTAGGAGTTAGTAAGCACCAACCTACAAGGACGTACCAACCCCATAGATTAATCAATATAAAATCATCCACGTAATTGTTTTTATAAACTTAATAACACTATGTTTCTCACAAAACATATGATGATCACCTTCTTTAATTCTTCACAATCTTATCCCTCTCAAACTACCTTCTAGGCATTTTCACTCAACTAGGTCTCTTCAAGACTGATTAGGTCATATGACCTTGATCTTCATATGTAGACGCACTATAAAATATTAATTCTATATATATATATATATATATATATATACATACTCCTTTTATTGTATATGAGACATCCTTTAGCTTAATAATGTGCTATATCATTCACATACCTACTCATTATCAAATAGGCCTTAAATTACCTTGTATATATACCATTCCTTGTTCAAATGCCACTTAGTTAGCTAGTCACCCATAAAATATTAGGCAAGACATGAAATAGGTATTATTACATATCATAAACATGATTAACATATATATTTATTCCCTTTTGGTCTATCATAACTCTATTAGGCCTCATTTCACCTTTAGGTCTCATGGAGACCTAATTCCATTAGGTTTGCTTTAGGACATGTTACACTTTGCCTTTCTTGGAACACTTTAAATTCATTTAAAAATAATATAATTTCATATAATGATAAAATATACTCAAACAAACATATTTTAATGTCCATAACACTTTTTATCACCAAACCCTTCATGAACACTCCTTGTAACACTGTTCACAATTAGGCCTATAAACCTACAGAAAGTCTACCAAATAAAACTAAAACATGTACACAATTTAGTCACACAAACATGAAAATAAATCACATGAAAATAAACTAAATGACATTAAAAACATAAATATTTTCTTTAAACTTCAAAACTCAATGCAAAAGGACTCAAACACTTCTCTGTAAATATCCCACTTAGAACTGCTAGAACACTCCAAAAAGAAGATATAAACAACATGATCTTGAACACCTGAAAGAAGACTTCTCATGACCACTAATAGTTTCAAAATATCCTTTTGTGTCTCTATATCACTCTAAAATAAAACAATAATAAGGTCCAATTTCAAATATTGGTCTTGCGGACCAATGTTTTAACCTTATCTCACGCAGTCTTGCATGAATCAAACAAGTCATTTTGACTTCAACTTTTCACCACTATACCTAACTTCCAAGATTTATACCAAGAATGAATAATACACACTAGTCCCAAATAAAATCTACATGTACTTGGTTTTATCACTCTATCATTATAACACATTCCTATTCATCTTCCCACTATTGTCTAGGTTTCTTTTTATTTCCACCATTAGTCCTATTAGTGACTATCTAACTTCGATGACTAGTTTAGAAAACTTGAAGACTAGAACATATCCATAAATATTCATGGAAATTAAACATGAGTATATACCTTCTTCTTCCATCTATTTTATTAATGATTTCAATACAACTTTTGAATTCTATAATAAATTCTTCAGAAACAAGCCTATAACTCATCATTTTTTATCTCCTCTCTTTAACCAATACCACCTAGAGGTACTTGGGAGATTGAAATATAATATCCAATAAATTAATTTAGAAAATAAATCCATACTAATCAATTTAAATCAACATATCAAACATTGGGTCCTTATTAGGGTTATAGGAGTGTTTAGACCTATTTCCATTCTTAACAATCATTCATAAAGCATAACCCCTCAATATAAAACCAAATGACTAGAATTTATATTTATGACCATTAACAATTTCCAATGAACTACTTAGGTTCCCTTTAAAAATTTTAAATATATAATGATCATAATAACATCCTTCTTGGGTTGAGAATCCTTTATTTTATGCACTTGAGAGACCTATAAACCACTTTTCATGCCTTGTCCTTCAAATTATGATATCAAATTACATGAAAAAACTTAAAATAAAATAAATCACATATTCAAATTCTTACATGATCTAAAAAACCTTGAAATAAGATCATGACCCCTCATTAGGCCACACTCTCTCTCTTTGCTCTCTAGACCTTGCCTTGTAAACCGCATTAGGCCTTAAAATTGACCTTTATGCCTCATTTAATGTGATCTCAACCTCATTCAAATAATAAATAAACCTATATCATTCTTAAATAGTGTCATAAATCCTTCATATGACTTGAAAATAGATCATGATACTTCATTAAGCTAGGTAGGGTCTATAAGTGGTCTAGGTGTAGACTTCATCTAAATGTCTTACCCCTGTAGGATCACCACAATACTCTCTTGAGTGATACAATTCCTATAATAAATTCTCAATAAACCTCATAAAACCTCTCATATCTCTATGTATCCATATTACCAAGTCATCATAATCATACCTTCACACAAGGACATTACATGCCATGACTAGTGTCATGACTAGGCTTCTTAAGCACTTAAAACTTGAAAAATGACCTTGAAATACTTATTAAAGTATCTATACTTTAAATAAATTATCATACAATTCCAAAAAACCTCTCACAAGCTTATTCTTACTTAATTTACCAAACTTCACTATGCACACCTTCTCAAAGGGTTTAGACTAGGCTTCTCAAGACACCTTGTACTCAAGAAATAGTACTTAAACATGCTTACCTTAATGATATTGAAAAATAAAAATATTTTAAAAAAACTCTCAAAATATTTAAACAATCTCTTTTTGATAAAAATTCTCTCATGTCCTCATGCATATCTAAAGCCTCATAAACATGCTTCAATGCTCACTTGACCATCAAACCTCTTTATGACAATACTGATAAATTCAAGTTGACCTAAAGCTTGACATCAACCAAAATAAGAGACATTAATTGAATTAAAATTCTCTATTTACTTCAAATTATCTCCTACCTTCAAATTCTCTCTTGCATCAATGACATCAATCTTCACATCAATGACAACACTTCTCTACAAACTCCCCCTTTGTCATTGATGACAAACATACTATAACATGATCATTTCCATCTCCCCCAATTTGGTAAATATAATTTATTGAACTTTATCCCACTCTTAAATTAATGGAAAAGGGTCATACATACTACAAATTTTAAAACCACTCATTATCCTTCTTTGGCAACTGCTCTCATAAACTTGCAAAAGAACTCAGAGCTACTAAGTTCCCCCTTAGACCAAACATAGTCTTTAAATGAAAAACCTCAAGATTAATTACCAAGCTACCAAACTCTTGATATAAATTTAAGAAATAATAAATCCCCTTTTATCTTTTATATGCTTATCAATCAACTACTCTTGAAACTTATGAATAATATGAATAGATCCCTCACAAATCAAGCATCCATCATGCTTATACTAAATTAAGAGTGTCTCCATGAATCCTAATGGAGTAACCACTTTCCATATGATGCTAAAACAATACAAACTCCAGAGATTCCTAGATATTCATTCTCTCATATGACTGAATATTCTTCAGGATCCTTTTATCCTTGATTACTCTCTTTGGCTTGACCTCTTCATCATATGTGTGGTCAATAATATGAACTGATAATGATCATTATTGACTTAATTTCACATCTATATTATGCTTTACCATAGTAAATACTCTACCTAAAATTTTAAATGAATCATGACTCACCTTTACTATCTTTGGTTTCAACAGATTTATTTTGCTTCTCTCTTACACTCTAGGGGATTCAAACCTCTTATTTTGACTTGATGGCCTTATAACTCTATTAGGACATAATATTGAAATGTCTCACATTATGAATAATATAAAAATCAACCTCATTTATTCCTTTTGACTAATGAATCCTTTCCTAATCCCATACATATTCATTTTTAGAGGGTGTTCTACATTGTCTTGCTTTATGACTAAACTTATTTCATTCAAAATAGTAAATATTGAATGAATTATCATACCTCATAGCATTAGGCTGCCTAATTTTTCTTCTCATGTTGAACTTATTATATTCATTATAATTGTCCTTGACTTGAGTTGCTTCCTTTTGGTCTTCTTTGAAACTGAGACCTATCTTATCACTTACAAACTTTAGACTACTCAAAATGTTATCTAGAGCATCAGTAATATTTTCAAACTCTATAAAGGTCTTCAACTTGATATATGATTGATCCAAATCAAATTTTAAGTATTCCATTTTAGTTATATCCCTAGTGCATTCTTCCATTTTAGCCTTTAGGCTTGTATTGATTATCTCCATCTATGCTTCAATCTGATTGATGATCTCATATTACTCCATATATGTCTTATTCAATCTCCCCTAAAATAAACCAATATTATATTCATATTCCTTAAATAATGACATAAATTTATGATTATTTCTTCTTTGGAACTTGAAATCCTCTAAATTACTCACCAATTATACCTCAAGGTTCATTTTAACTTCTTCTTCATATGTTTCATCATCTATAAGGCATTTTTCTTTTGATCAACCCTCATTGTGTATTTATATAGTCATGAATAAGGTTTAATTATTTTCATTTTCATGTTCATTACTTTCACAATCAATATCAAATGCACTTTTATCACTTACATTAGATAATCTATTATCTTCTTTGGTATAGAAACTTCTCTTGTTCTTGAATGACCCTTCCTTGCCTTCATACTTGTTAAATTTTTTCTAGTTTTGTTAAGCTTATAGACCTTATTATCATCATGATGTTAATTATGTTCTTAATCATCCTTAATATTATCCTTATTAGGACACTTGGATTTAAAGTGACCAATCTTACCATAGTTAAAGTATTTGAAAGGAAACTTACCGTTTTACTTACCAGATCTAAACTACAATTTACTAGCAAACATGGCTATCAAATCATCATAATCAATATATGAACATACCTCATCCTTGAGATTATTAAATTTTTAGTTATTTTCAGCTTTGAATGCTACTTTTTCTTGGGAGGTCTTCCTTCATTTCTTCTCATCTCATAGGTATTTAAGATGCCATGAAGCTCCAGCTTGTCCAAATATTGCATCTCTTCTATTACAGACACCTTATAATCAAACTTAAGAGTTAGTTATTTTGATATATTTTGAAAAATTTTAGATTCTTTCACTTCTTCTCCTAATAATTTAATGACATTGACAACTTCATCAAACCTTAACATGTAGGATACAATGATCTCATATTGATTCATACCCAGACTTTCAAACTACCTTTTGTGAGACTACAATTTAGCCATCTTCACCTTAGTGTTTCCTTCAAAGATAGTATTAAAATTTTACCATGTTACCTTGGTTAATTCATAGTGCATCACCTTCACAAACTCTACCTCTAATAGGCTGCATAAAATGTCATTCATTACCTTAGAATTGATCTCACTTTCCTTCTTGAATGTTGCATCAGTTGGTGATGTAGGAGGTGGAATGAATCTATTTAAAATTGAATTCTATATGTCAGGGCCTGCTTATATTATATATTTCCTAATTTTTATGCTATAAAAGGCATAATTAGTCCCATTTAAGAATGAATCCTTAGTGGTAGAGAAACTACCGTGAGATTATTGACTATCCATCCTTACTTCTAGGATCTCCATTATGTTATTAGTATTTCAAAGGACCTACTCTGATAATACTTATTGGAATAACAATCATTGAGAGGGGGGATGAATTAGTGTATTCAAAACATTCATACAATTCTACTTAAGCATACATGAACCATTCATACAAACATGAACATCTAGCAAAGCATAAGCAACCATACAAAATCATGAAACACGATAGCACATTACATATGTAGGAAACCCTAAAGGTGAATAAAACCCACCAAGATATGAAAATATACTATATTAATATAATAAAAAAATATTAATCTTTATTTAATCACCAACTCCATATGGAGCACCAACCCCAACTAGTCAAATGCTCACTCAACTAGGCTTTAACAAGCATCAACCCCCTAGATGACATAGCACCAACTCAGCTTCCTAATTTATTTGATCAACTTAAAAACCCTATTTTTCTCTCACAATATATTATGATCTCCTTATTTAAATCTTCACAATATTATCCCTCTCAAACTACCTTCTAGGCTTCTTCGCTCAACTAGGTCTCTTCAAGACTAATTAGGACATATGACCTTCATATTCATATGAAAACACACTATAAAATATTAATTATAGATATTTTAAACTCATATAATGGTATATAAAACCTATTTCAACTTAATAATGTGCCATGTCATTTGCATGTGTACTCGTTATCAAATAGATCTTGAACTGCCTTGTATATATACCATTCCTTGTTCAAATGCCACTTAGTTGGATACTTACCCTTAACCTATTAGGTATGACATGTAATAGGTATTATTAAATTTTTAAAACATTATTCAAATGGATATTGAGTCTCTTTTTATATAACATAACTCGATTAGACCTCATTTCACCTTTAGGTCTCATAAAGACCTAATTCCATTAGGTCCACTTTAAGACATGTTAAAATTTACCTTTCTTGGAACACTTTAACTTCATTGAAGAAAAATATAGTTTCATAAATTGATAAAATATACCACAATAAATATATTCTAAGGTTGATAACACTTTTTATCACCAACCCCTTCATGAACACTCCTTGTAGCACTGTTCACAATTAGGCATGTGAACCTACATAAAGTCTACCAAATAAAACTAAAGCATGTACACAATTTATTCACACAACCATGAAAATAAATCACATTAAAAAAAATGAATTACCTTAAAAACAAAAACATGTTATTTATACTTCAAAACTCATGGAAAAATGAATCAAACACTTCTCTGTAAATTGCCCACTTAGAACTGCGAAAATACTCCAAAAATAGTTTATGAACAACTTGATATTCAATACCTAAAAGAAAATTTACCATGACCAATAAAAATTTAAAAACATCTTTTGAAATCTCTATACAACTATAAAATACAACAATCACAATGTATAATGTCAAATATTGATCTTATAGATCAATCTTTTGACCTTATCTCACACAGTCTTGCATGAATCAGACAAGCCATTTTGAATTCAACTTTTCACCATTTCACATGAATTCCAAGATTCATAAAAAGAATTAATAGGACATACCAGTCTCAAAAAACATTTCCATGCACTTATTTTTATCACTCTATCATGATAACACATTCTCATTCATCTTCTCACTGTTTCCTGGGTTTCTCATTATTTGCACCATTAGGCTTATAGATGATTGGATAACTTGGATGATTAGTTCATCACAATTTATGACTATAAAATACAAATTAAACTTAATATTAATTAAAATTGAGTCTCTACCTTCTTTCTCCATCCATTTTCTTACTAAGTTCAATACAACTTTTGACTTCTACACCAACTTCTTCAAAAATAAGCTTGTAACTCATCATTTTCTCTCTCCTTTCTATAACTAATACCACATAGAGGTACCTTGGAGATTTTTATATAAGATAAAATATATTAATTCATAAAGTACATCAATCTTGAAAATTTTTAATGAACATATTCAACATCAGGTCCTTATTAGGGTTTTATAAGGGTTTAAACCTATTTCCATTCTTAAAAATCATTTATAAAGCATATCCCCTCAAGAAAAAAAAATGCCTAGAATTCTGAGATAGGATCCTTCCCCATATGAATTAACTTATTATTTTCCCATGAAAATTTTTAATGAGATAATTGTCATAGGAAAATCCTTCTTAGTTTTGAGAATCCTTAATTTTATACACTGGAGAGACCTAAAAATAACTTTTCATGCCTTGTCCTTCAAATTATGACCTAAACTACATGAAAAAACTTAAAAAAATATACATAACCTCTTAAAATTATTACATGAGATAAAACACCTTGAAATATTATCATGACCCCTCATCAGGCCATACTCTCTCTCTCTCTTTGCTCTCTAAACCTTGACATGCGAACCACATTATGCCTTAAAACTGACCTTCATGACTCTTTTCATGTGCTGTCCACCTAAATCACATACTAAATAAATATATATCATTATTAAACAATTCCATACATTCTTAAAATTCATTTAATATATATCATGATACTTCATTAGGCTAAGTAGGGTCTAGAAGTGGTTTAGGTGCAGGATTGGTTTAAAGGTCTTAACCATGTAGGCTTACCATGAAACTCTCATGAGTTATCCATTGCCTCTAATACATGATAAATAAATCTCATGAAACCTCTCATGCCTTTGTTCATCCATCTTACCAAGTTACCATACTCATACCTTCTCACAAAGACTTTACATGCCATGACTAAGATTCTTAAGCACTTGAAACTTGACAACTATCCTTGAAACACTTATAAAAGTATCTATAATATAATTAAATGATCACACAATGAAAAAAAATGATCATAATATTTTTCTTACTTAATTTACCAAACTTCACTATGTACACCTTCTCACAGGGTCTAGACTAGGCTTCTCAAGACACCTTATACTTAAGAAATAGTACTCAAACATGCTTACCTAAATGATATAAAACAAGAACACTCTTCATATAGAAATGTCATACCACTAAAAATATATATATATATATATTATAAACATTATCTCATAACTTGATGCAAACCTATAGCCTCATAACCATGCTTCAATTCTCACTTGACCATCATACCTCTTTGTGACAATACTAAAAACATCAAGCTGACCTGAACCTTGGCATCAACCTTGACATCAACAAATAGAAGATACATGAGTTGACTTCTAATTATCTCAATTAGTCAAATTTTGTCATGCCTTCAAATTTTCTCTTGTATCAATGACATCAACCTTGATATCATTGACAACACTTCTCAACAATTTATTTGATTGGAAAAGTTATTTTTCCATATTCACAATGGTGTTAGTTTAAAATTGGATAAAATCAAGATGAAAAAATTGTAAATATTTTAATCATAGAACTTTATTTTATTCTAAATGCTAAATGTTTCTAATATTTTGATATATTTCACCTTTGTTAAGTAATTTAAGATAATTTAATTTTATATTCTAGTAGGAATTGGATACGAGGAGTGCATTGTTCAAAGCAAGACTTATCACCAACATTTAATGAAGCTATGACTCATACATAATAAATGTGCAAATGAGACAACATGAAGAAATTTTGTATAGATAAATGAGATTTTGTGTTCAATGTGGACACTTGGGATATTTTATTATTCCCAATAATTCTCTACCACATGAATTTAACGTGAACCTATCATTAATTATTTTAGCATGTGTTATATTGGATATGTAATTCTAAAACAAATATGGGCCTTGGTTAGTACCTATCATTTAGTGTTTACAACCACCTAGTGGGTAGGTGATCTTTGACTAAATTCTATTTAAATCAAACAAAGGAACTTAGAAGAGGTTGGTTGATTTTTTTAAGATATTAGAGTATATGACCAAAAACTTATTTTCAGTAATTTATTACATTTCTAGTTAGTTTTTCTAGTGAGAAATGTTATTTTAAAACATTTTTATTCATTTCACCTGATTGTGGTGGATCCAAACATTGTTTTTCAAGCACATTTCTATCAATTCAAAAGATTGTTGTTCATTATCTGCACATATATATATGGTGAGTTTATCCATATATATTCATATTTGAAGTACACATAGAAGCATGCATATCATTTGTTCATGGCTATGTGCATACTGGTCAAAAAAAGATTGATTCCATGGCTGAGTGCATATATTTGGGGTGAAATTTTGTGGAAATTTTCCATAACACGTGCATGCTATTGCAGTTGTGTGTACATGTTATCACAATAATGTGTATGATTTATAGTTTCTAGGCTCAGTGAACATTGAGCCTATAATGTGTACATGTTATAATGTGTATGGTTGTATCATACACACATTTCCATGTATTCAAAAATAAAAGACCAAAGTGTATGCATTTCCAAGTGTTGAAATCTAAAAAATCAAAATGTGTACATGTACTAGAGAAATGAAAGCATGGAGATAAAAAATGCCAAAATGGGATCAATTAGAAGGTGTGGGGCTATTTTAATCAAATAAATGTCAAGTATAATTTATATTTAGGTTCATTATATTTCAAATTTGTTTTGGTAAATATAAGAAATTAGGGTCACTCTGCATCTTCTAGAGTTGGTCTCACAACTACATGCCTTACAATTTGGGAGAATGTTTTTCAAAATCTAATCCAGTCATTACTTAGTTATTTTTAGGATTTCAATATTGAACCTATGGATTTCAGGGCATAATGTTTGCAATTGGTATCCATTCTGAATAACCATATAGTCAATTTTAAGGTTTTGGCACCTTCCAGACTTCTTCTTAACATTTATAAGAGTCTTAAGTTTGTCAAAATTAAAGTCTACAAACCAAAGCACACCTAACTACTCCTATATTCTAATTTTACTTACTATTAGGTCCTTTATAGGTAAAAAATTTACATAACAACACCATAATCAATTGTGACTAGGGTAAATATGGATATTTTGGGCTACATTCAAGTACAATCATCTTAATTAAAATTTAAGTCATGATAAACTAGTGTGGATGGGGAAACATAGGTTTCATTTTTGACCCATACACATCCAAACAACCATTCATGTCTATTTTACTTTCAATTAAGCCAATTATGGGCCAAAAATGACACAAAAATACCATATATGTTGATGACCAAGGTAAATGTAAAACAATTTAGGAAAATTTGTGCAAAATCACCCAATTTATCTTTAAATTCAATGAAAAATGTGTGATTGTGTCAAATTAAGTTCAATTATGACCCACACATCCAACCACTAATTTATATTGATTTTACTTACAATTAGCTCCATTTTACCAAAAGTAATACAATAACACCATATCCATTTGTGACCATTGTAATACAAAAAATTTTTAGCACATGTATGAATCACTTTAATTTACTTTGAATTCAAGCCAAATTGATGTGATTGGGTAAGTATAGGTCGCATTGATGACCCATGCACACCAAACCATCACTTTGTGTTGATTTCACTCACTCGTCATCCCTCCCTCATGCTAATCACTCACTCCTCATTCTTCACCATACTTAACCACTCCCCAATCATCTCTCATCATCCCTACTCACTCTATCATTAACCCTCACGATCCATCATCATCCATAAACACTCCCTCATTATCCCTCATCATCTCTAATCAATCCCTTCAATACCTTGATGGTAGGAGCAATGGATTATTGATTGTGCTCAATTAGATTCTATTCAAATTCAAAAAAATTCTCATTCAAATAATAATCAAATAAACATGTCTTTATCTCATCATATTATAATCAAATAAGGAATGCATAGATATCATTTGATTGTATTGTGGGATTTAGATATCTATATGTAAATCCCTTCATATATGAAGGAGAGACTGTGTATCTAGATCCCCAATCCAGAATAAATAGGCAAACAATCAAGCTAAGGGTGGGATGTACTTACTTACTTACTTCCTTACTTACACACACACACACACACACACACACACACACACACACACACACACACACACACACACACACACATGGATGTGGTAATCTAATAATCCCATTCCAAAAATTGAGAATCCCAATCCTAACCCTGTATTTGAGTTCTTATTGAGATTATATCCATATTAGAGAGATATCCAAATAGATATATATGTGCTCAGTAATACATTAGAGTGTGTTATAATCTATTATTTTATAGAGTGTGTTTCCCAACCCAACCAGGTCCTTGTCATAATTTGAGTATTCCCTAGTCCCTAATATAGTAAATCAATGGATAACATAGAAATGTGTCCCCCACCATAGATATATGTGATGGGGGAACCATTCCAAAGGCCTTACCCTGATCTCAAGCTTTCCCTTCCTAATAAGGCAATGAAATTTTTCCCTGCCTACTTCATATATTCTAAGGAGTAATGCAAGGGAATCTTACCTTCCTAATATCTATATTTTATTTACCTAATAGCATATCAAGGGAAGATTACCTTCCTAATAGATATAAATGGAGAAAGGCATAGTTATCAAGGTAGTATTTCCTTCTTGATATCTATATTTACTTTGATTTTGGATTAAGACGTAACTATTAATTTAATATTAATTTATAATAGATAGATTTGTTCTTAACCTACCTACTTAGCTATTCCCTACAAGTTAAGGCAAGGGAAGATTACATCTCAATATATAGATATGTTCTTGTCCTACCTAATTTCCCTTTATATAATATATTATTAGCTATCAGGGGAAGATTTCATCCTCATCTACATATTACATATGTTCTTTCCCTAATTAGTTATTCCCTACCTGCTTAGATTCTATTATTGGCAATGGAAGATTGCTTCCCAATAAATAGAATGAGAAATGAACATTCAAATCATGTTAAAAATATAATATATATAGATACCATTAAGTATGACCTACCTATTTTACCTACTTTAGAAATGAATTTTTATATCATGAGGGTCAATGGGGGAGTGATTAGGGATAATTAGGGACAATGAGGGATGATTAGGGAGTGTTTATGGATGATGAAGGGCAATGATGTTAGGTTGTGGAGCTAAAAACTTCACCAGGATGCAAACAAGAGGAGGTTGCTGAGTGTCACAGTCATCGACATTAGTTAGGCCAACCGACGTCAGTCAGTGGTGGATAGGTAGCAATCGACATCGATCAAGAGTCAGCTGATGTCAGTCACCTCTAGACAGATAAGGACTAATGCTGGTTGCCTGTGTGGTTTTAGAACTGTCAATTTCATGAATAGTTTGTTAACGAATCAATTGTTTGCATGTTAAGGACTAATTTTAGTCTTGAGCTATAGTTTCTAATTATTGTAATTGGATGTCTAATTATTGTTTGGCATGGGATATATATAATAGAATCATGGGCTATATTGTAAAGCGTGTTAGATAGAGTGAGCAAGCTTGGCTCCTCATAGTGCCACAATGCCAAGTGTGTATGATTAGGTAGATCTGCAAGATAGCAAGATTTGGTAGAAGATCCATAAGGGTGCTAGTTTGGAGAATCATAAGGACTTGGTGGAGCAAGGACAAGGGTTCTTCATGTGTGTATGATCTCAGTTGGTAGGTGTGCAAGGCCAGGTTGACTTGTGGTATAACAAGATCAGGTGAGATTAACATGGTAAGTAAGATCCGTTGATCTATAGGTGTTTGTGTGTGTTTGTCTAGGTTTGAAAGTATTGCAAAACAAAGTTGATTTGCAGGTGGCAGCAACATCAGGGAGATCAGCAACACAACAGGTAGCAAGATCAAGGGAGATCTACTTGGAGTACATTTGTGTACTCAGACCTTGAGTATGTATACTCAGTTGGACTGGAAGTAGGCAATGATGGTTTTTCTACTTGTCACTTACTAGTGGTATTGGCAGTATTTATACTGACTGGTTGGAGGTGAACAACAACTCTGTGTTAGATTTTTCTATTGTGACCATATTTGAGGAGAGTGAACTCTTGAAGTAGAATTACTGTACACTTGGTATGGGAAGCCTGAAAGGTGTGGAAGAGTGTCACATCTCTTCATTGTAATTCTTTTCTGGAAGAGTATTAATATAATTGGGTATTGTCTCTCATATTCTATGTTATTTTTGAATTTCTAGTTACTTGTTACTTCTAGTTAAATTTCATGTTTAGTTGTTTATACAAAGGTAATCATGTGTGCTCTTTGAGAGCTGGGGGTCCTAACAAAGTGGTATCAGAGCTTGGTTGTAGGTTCAAGAGCGTGATACCAATTTAATAATTGGTATCAGAGCAAGGATCACCAAGTGGTAGAGCTTGGTCACTAACACCTTGGTTTCAGAGTGTGTTAAGTATTTTGATTACAGGTCACTCACAAGGGTTTCTGTTGGAGTGGGAGTATAGCAATGGTAGAAGAAAGTATGGAGGAATTCAAAAACAAGAATGATCAATTACGGTGTTATGGAAAGAAAGAGTAGGAAAAGAAATATTATTGGTTGGTTCAAGATCAACATGAAGGAATTGAAGAAGTAGATGTTGTAGGTGTTATTGCATAGGATGCTCTGGGATGTTCCTTGGATAAATTAGAATCTTATTTTATAGATTATATTGCCTCTTTCCATGCAGCCCAAAATAGAGTATTTTTCCATGTTAAGGTCATTGGAGACATCGGAAAGATTTATTTAGGTGCTGGTGAGCCTTGTCAAATTGGTGGCAATGGTGAAGTGTGGCTGAAATTGTAGGTGGCCAACACATGGGTGTTGAAGGATGTCATGTAGGTCCTGGTTCTGAAGATAAGGCTAATTTCTTCAAGAAAGTTGGGTGATGAGAGATGCACAGAAACTCTCACAGTGGATGCACTTGAATTAACATGTGGTAAGAAAGTAGGTATCCTTTATCTATCTACTTATATTACTGATTCTCCTTCTATTGCAAAGACGTGGCTTTGTAGGCTTGGTCACATGAGTAAGAAGGAGATGCATGTTCTTAAGAGGAAGTCAGATGTCTTTGACAAACTTAAGAACTAGAAAGCCTTGGTGTTCATGGAGGAGATGATGGACAGAGATCAGTGGAAAAGACTGAGTAATTTTGAGTAGAGCAGTTTGGATAGGGTTTTGATCTAAAGAGAGCTCACAGGTAAAAAGTCATCACTCATAGGCAAACATAGGTATCGATGTCAGTCAGGGGGAACCGATGTCGAACAGATAGATGCCAATGTCGGTCATGCACAGACTAAAGCCAGCAATGTTAGGTAGGGTAAGACTGACGTCAGTAATAGGTGGACACCGATGTTGGTCAAGTAACCGATGTCAGTAGTCAGGACAGTCACATGGAACTGACGTCGGTCAGATGTAGACTGTGTGACGACTGAGGTCGATCACTGGAATGGATTTTGGGTAGACAACAAGCTACCAAGGAGTCTCAAACACCCATATAGAGGATTGAAAGGGTAAGTAAGCCTCAAATTCATTATTCCCCTTCTTTATACTTGTTGCTTACTACAGAGCAAGAAGGATCCAAGAAATAGTGGGAGCATGGCATGGATGAGGAATTTGATTTTTAAGATGTAGAACCAAATGAGAGATTTGGTAGGGTTGCCAGCCAAAAGAAAGCACTGAGAGATGAATGGATTCCTTAGTTGAAGAAGAGAGGAAATGGATACGTGAGATGAAAGGATAGGTCATATGGTCTTGAGGAAGCTCCAGCACAGTGGTACAGGTTTGACAGGTGGATGACAAAGCATGGCTTTAGTCAATGTCATTGTAATCATTATGTTTTCTTTACCAGGTGGATGATGGTCGCGACATTATCCTGTTACTATATGTTGTGTTTGCTTGTTGTAGGGTCACACATGTAGGGTTTTTTGAGCTAAAGGTAAAGTTAGTTTAGAGGTGTGTCATGAAGAATTTAGAGGAGCAAAATTCTTTGGCATAAGTGTGTTTTAGAGACATGGAGGTCACAGGTTGATTTTGTCTCCAGATGATTGTGTGAAACTGGTTAGCATGTTGATGGTTGGACAATTCTATGAACAGTGTCCTGATTCATGTGATGAGGTTAAGTACATGTGTACTAGACCTGAGGTTCCCCAGCTGTGGGAGTTGTCAGCAAGTTCATGGCCAATTTGGGAAAGAAGCTTTAGAGGGCAGTTCAATGGGTTCTCAGGTATCTAGGAGGGACCAGTAGCAAGGATTTATGTTATGCAGGGTTAGGGACTTCTTCTACATGGGTATGTAGATTCGGATGCGACAGGGGATTTGGATGACATGCAGAGAATCATAACATGTGTGGTGGTTTCTCTTCAAGTTTGATCTTGAAGAGGGATACAAGCCAAGAAAAAAATTAGATGATGTACAGGTATAGGTACAGGTGCATTTATTTATCTCTAAGTGGGAGATTGTTAGGTTGTAGAGCTAAAAACCTCACCAAGATGCAAACAAGAGGAGGTTGCTGAGTGTCACAGTCACCAACATTAGTTAGGCCGATCGACGTCGGTCAGTGGTGGACAGGTAGCAACTAACATCAGTCAGGAGTCGGTTGATGTCGGTCACCTCTAGATAGACAGGGACCGACATCAGTCATCTATGCAGTTTCGAAATTGTCGATTTCTCAAAGAATTCGTTAACAAACTGGTTGTTTGCATGTTAAGGACTAATTTTAGTCTTGAGCTACGATTTCTAATTATTGTAATTGGATGTCTAATTATTGTTTGGCATGAGATCTATATAATAGACTCATGGGTTGTATTGTAAAGTATGCTAGATAGAGTGAGCAAGCTTGGCTCCTCATAGTGCCACAGTGCCAAGTGTGTATGATTAGGTAGATCTATGGGACAGTAACATCTAGTAGAAGATCCACAGGGGTGCTAGTTTGGAGAATCATAAGGACTTGGTGCAGCAAAGACAAGGGTTATTCATGTGTGTATGATCTTGGTCGATAGGTGTGCAAGGCCAGGTTGATCTGCGGTGTAGCAAGATCAGGTGAGATCTACATGGTAAGTAATATTAGTTGATCTGCAGGTGTTTGTGTGTGTTTGATCTAGGTTTGCAAGTGGTAGCAAGATTAGGGAGATTAACAACACAACAAGTAGTAAGATCAGGGGAGATCTACTTGGAGTACATTTGTGTACTCAGACCTTGAGTATGTATACTCAGTTGGACTGGAAGTAGGCAACAATAGTTTTTTCGCTTGTCACTTACTAGTGGTACTGGCAATATTTATATTGACTGGTTGGAGGTGAATAACAACTCTGTGTTGGAGTTGTCTGTTGTGACCGTATTTGAGGAGAGTGAACTCTTGAAGTAGAATTACTATACACTTGGTGTGGGAAGCCTGAAAGGTGTGGAAGAGTGTGACATCTCTTCATTGTAATTCTTTTTTGGAAAAGTATTAATACAATTGGGTATTGTCTCTCATATTCTATGTTATTTTTAAATTTTTAGTTACTTGTTACTTCTAGTTAAATTCCATGTTTAGTTGCTTATACAAAGGTAATCATGTGTGCTCTTTAAGAGCTGGGGGTCCTGACAAATGAGGGCTAATGAAGGTGTGACTAGGGACTATTATGAATGATGAAAACCAATGAGGGAGTAAGTATGGATGATGATGGAAAATGATTTATTTGTTATGGATGATGATGGGTGATGAGGTATGATGAGGTAGTGAATATGGATTATGAGGGATGATGAGGGTGTGCTTAGGAAAAATGAGTGTAGATGAGAGAGTAATTAGGGATGTTTAGTGAATGTGAGGGACAATGAGGTAAAATGAGGGAGTGACCATGTATGATGAGATATGATTATGTTTAATGAGGGAGTGATTAGGAATGATGAGGGAAGATGATGGACAATGAGGGAGTGATTAGGGATGATGAGGAACAATAATAGCCAATGGTAGAGTGACTAAGGATGATGATGGATGATGAGGATATATGATAGTGTGATTAGATATTATTAAGGATGATGAGGGATGATGATAGATGATGAGGTTTGATGTGGGAGTGATTAGGGATGATGAGGGTCAATGAGGGAGTGATTAGGGTTGATGAGGAACAATGAGGGAGTTATTAGGTATGATGAGGGATGATGAGGTAGTGATGGTACCATGAAAATATCAGACATGTTCATATTTTTTAAAATGTGTACACCCTTTTGAAAAGGGTATATACCATTTACAAAATAATATTTATGTTTTCCATTTACATTTGCCCATCCCTCCCTTACTCTTTCCACTAATTAGTGGTGTTTTTCTCAGGAATCATTGTTGTTCTTCCAAAATATAATAGAATGACTGATATAATCTATTAAATTTATATGTAATATAATATAATATACACTTGTAAACCATTGACTCTCAAATATGGGCATGGGTTCCCATCAATCATTTCTCGATCACACATTCACCCTTATCTATAAAATGCCATACCTAAATTTATGGTATCAATTGAGTTTGGTCCCATCCTTTAATTCATTGATATATTATATATGTCCTATATGTTTTAAATTTGAAGAGTCTATGATAGATTTAATTCATTTACAGACTATAGAACAGAAGATACATAGACAAATTTTCAAGAACATATTATATTCCACTCTCTTCATTGATTAATTAAACAATATAGACGTAATAAAAATATATAGGAATAATGTTTACTGTAATAATAGATTCCCAAATCCTTAAAAAATCTCACCTATAAAACCCATACAATAATATAATACTAATAATATAATCTACTCATAATATCATATATAAAAATATTCTTATTAACCAAATATTAACTACCAAATAATAATTAACCTATAATTATTTACCTCTAAGTAAATATCTCAAATTCACACTAATGTAAAATCTATTCCTAACATTCCCCGTATAGTTTTTACATGGTGCAAAAATATTTGCACTCTTATTTGCAGTATGCTCACCCATTGTAGCATGCCAAACTATGTGGCTCATGACCTTGATACAAAAAGAGCCTCACTCCTCCCATGGTTCTACAGGTTTACCACAAACCTTGACATGAATAGAATGAACATAATTATATGAAAATACATTCGTAGGGCAATTTTATTTTTATTTTTACAATTTTAAATTTTAACTTAAAATGACATAAAACACTGATATGACATATTTAAAAATTGACTCTAATAATAATAACTTGATGTTTGACAAATTTTTTACACTTATAAAAAATTCACACAACCTATAAAACACTATTTTCATAACTATAACAATAACACAACTTACCAAAATATTAAAATGACACATATACCTTCTATTCTATTTGACAAAACCTAAAGAAAATTTTAATTGACTAACCTTAAACCCAAACGAGTTTATAAAACTAAATATAGACCAAATACCTTAATATTAACATTTGATACAAATGACTCTTTATATAAAATAACCCTACATGGACGATTAATTATAAAAATTTAACGACTTTACCAAAACTTAATAAAATAAATAAAAACACTTGACTCAATCATAAACATAAATAAAATATAACAACTTGATTAAAACAAGACTAACAATAAAAAACAAAACTCATTGACAACCAAGAGATTTACACGCACGGACGGCAGAAATGCATGGACGGCGGAATGTGAAGATCTGGTACTTTCCAATGCCAAAGTTATGGTGTCTCCATCACGTAGATCTATCACAAAAAATGGCAGAAATGATGCTTAATTTAGTAAAGCCCGTGAACAACAGAAATAATTGTCCGTAACTAAGCACTCAGGTTCAGAAAAACAAAGGATAGTATGCACGGCAGATTGGTCTTGCACGTTTTATTTTTGCATACAGATATTGAATGGCGTAGGCTTTCTGTTGCAACTCGATGTGGAGGCAACAAAATCATAGAATCTGAATACAAATATTGAATCTCGAACACAGGGATCCAGTAGACTGGAAAGTGATTTAATAACTTTTCATGGCGTAGGATACGAAACTCACATCGGTCTTCATAAAGCATGTTCTGTGAAATTTACAATAGCATCATAACGTCTACCGCAAAACACGTCCAAGAGAACAGCAGTGAATGCATTGGCATAAGAATGACACACTCCAGGCATAGAAACATCTACGCGATGCAAATAATTTCAAGTTGAGATCGTAGGCTTCAAGTAGATAAATCCAACATGTTTGCTTGAATTAAAAAATACAGTCAGGTCTGTGCACAGGTTGTGCTCTGAATATTGATTTTAATAGTTGTTCTCATAGATGCCGTGGTTCTCCCTTCACAAATTTCGATGACCTGCTCCTATATAAAATCCGTTTTCAAATTATTTGGAGAACATCAGAGGGGCAATGACAAATGTTGTGGCTGCTCCTATAAATAAATAATTAATCCATCAGAGACCACCTCCTCTTATACAGAGTCTATGAGAGATTTAATTCACGCACAAATACACAAACAAATTTTCAACAACATAATATATTCCACTCTCTTCACTGATTAATTAAAGAATATGGACATAATATAAATATATAAGAGTAATATTTCTTATAATAAGAGATTCCCAAATCTTTACAAAATCTCACTTATAAAACCCATATAATAATATAACAATTATAATCTAATCTAATCATATAATAATATTAAGTACCAAATATTAACTACCAAATAATAATTATCTTATAATTATTTATCTCTCAGTAAATACCTCAAATTCACATTAATGTAAAATCTATTCCTAACACAATATAAATAAAAGGAATTTTTTTTGCATTAATCACTAGAATGTGGGGCCTATAATTTCTCCTACGGATATGTAAATCAAGTCCTCCAATCTCTATGTGATGACCTCACAAAATAAATATATAAGCTCAATCATCCATCAAGTATATCTTTCTTGACCTCAACTATAGATGGTTGATCTATATAAATCCACACCACCCTTTAGTGTGCCACCACCCACTAAGGTGCCCATTATATTATATATTCTTTATCCATATAGTAAACAGATAGAAAGGCATAAAGGCAATTATATTTGCATCACTCATACATCAATTAACGATGGTTTGTGTTATATATTTTATATTAATAAATCTATAGGGTCAGGATCACCATTGTATATATGTTGAATCAAGCACTCAATTTGTAAACCAACTTAAGGCCCTATCTATATACAGGCACTTGGTAACCCCTATCTATATCTACGGAGGAATAGGTACCTATTTATTATTATTTATATGGAGAAACATGCCCAATATTTATTATTTGTTATGTTATTAACTTGATCATAATAAAAGTCCCCACTTCCCAAGCTCTATCAAGAGATTAGGAGGACCATCCAAATATAGGGGATTGAGAGATGCGAATATATCAATGATAATAAAAATTGAAATTTCAATTGAACATGTCTTATGGATATAGTTTTATGGTTTTTAAACCTTGTGGTTCTTCGATTAGAATTATATTATTCGAATCTGGTATTAAATGACTATTTTACCTATCACTCAAGTTAAGTTAATGTCAAGATAATATAAATTATTTTTACCTCCTCCATTTAAACATTAGCTATACTCAGTGTTGGACTTGATTTGTGTCATTTGGAAAATTATTTTGGTGTCAAAAGAGGTTGTGATAAGTAGTATGTGCATTTTGTGTGTATAATTTTCATTTTACACGAATGATTGCCAATGCAAATGTGTTAATTAAACTTGTCATTAAGAATTTTCTAAAAATGATATGGGGGACATGTTAATCATCACAAATGATGTTAAACAAAAATAGGGGACATGTTAAACATTAAAGTATGAGATATAGCCTATGATATAATTTCTAAAGGCTACGCCAATAATATAAGGAACATGTTAAATATCATAAATGATGTTAAAAAACAATATGATATGAATGTGCAGTCTATGAGAAATTATTAATGTAATGAGTCACAAACAATATGATATGAATGTTTTAATTGACTGTATCTTTGAAGACCTGCTCAATCTATATATATCACATTATCATTATACTCAAAAGATTACCCTTAAAATTACATTATCATATCACGTTAAAGTTCCCAAATGTACTAAAGAATAAATAGATTAGCGTAAAACTAAAATTAAAACGTTATAACATTTAGAACTAAAATTGCCAAATCATATCGTATACCCATGACCATAACTAAATAAGATGCATATGAGACATTATAGTGGAAATAATTCACATGGATAAAAATCAATTTATGAAGAAGGTAAAAAGGAATATAGTAAGGAATTTAAATTCTAGTGGAAATATTTCATATCAATAAAAGTTTAAAAGTATTTAAACCATGATTTTTATTATAATATTTTTAAATTAAAATAATAAATTTTTAAAATTAAAAATATTTTATATAATTTATAATAGTTTTTTAAATTTTAATGTAGTATGTAAGGAAGATTCTCTTTAAATCATAGTGATTTTTGGATATTTTTATTAAATATAAATATAAAATATAAATTTAATGTCTAAATATTTTTTATAGAAAAAAAATATTTACACTTTTCAAAAAAATACGAGATGGAATCAAATAAACATAGTCAATATTAACCAAAGTGGGTTAATTTATAGAATTTAGTAAGTTTTATATAATAAAAAAATTATTTTATTTTTATTTTAGATGAGGTCACTAATAGGGATGATGTCATATTTTAAATGATTTAGATTATTTTCATATGTCATTATTCATATTTTAGGGAGGAGGATCATTTTACATTTAAATTTCCCCTAATGAACACTTCTATGTACGCATAGTCATTATAAATGAAAACATAGTCAACTTCAAAACCTCTGTTCATACTTCATAAGATTGGTCAAACTTTCAAAAAGCACATAGAGAGTCTTCATAGAGTATACAACACTCCCCAATAGCCAATTCACCAAGATATCTTGAAACAATATCAAAACAAGCTCGAACCTTAGGTCCCTTATAGAACATATATGAAAACATAGTCAATTTTGGAGCACTAACTTTGTCTGTACACAATTCCAGATCTTCAAATCAATATTTATAGATGCACCTTCGAGTTCTCTACCACTTTGCTTTTTACTACATGAGTAAATTCAAATTCTATCGAAATATATGGCCCAAATACCAGACACTAGTATTACCCTTAGCAAATTCAAATATTCAGATGGAAACAATCATAGTTAAACCTCAAACACAATGCTTGCATCTCATGTCCTCTCATCTCAAATAAAATACACTCCATCGATCTTTAACACATAGGCACTAATGAGTAAATTTTAAACCTATGTCACTTTGACCTCATCTTATGTAATCTTATAACATTGACTCCACCCACTTCATCGATCTCTATAGATCAACTAGGTTTTTAATGATTAATGCTCACCATTTGATCAATTTTTATGAATACCTATTTGACATTGGATCCTTGTCATGTAGCTTTGCTTAATGTTAGGGTGTGTGGAGCTAAAAGCTTCACCAAGGAGCATACTAAATAGTTTCGGGTCTACATAGATGCCGACGTCGGTCAGGAGCGACCGACGTCGGTCAGTTGCAGTTGTAGAGGCGCCGACGTCGGCAGAAGGTCGGCCGGCGACGGTCACAAGCGAACAAGCAGGAACTGACGTTGGTTACCTGTGTGTCCAGAAAGCGATTTTCGAGGATAGAAGCGAGTGTTTGCATGATGAGTTTGAGTTGTAGTCTCAAGCTCGCATCTCTATTATTAGCAACATTATTTTTAGAGCCCTTGTTCAAGAGGCTTAACTGTTTGTTGTAAGAGCATGCTCAAGTTTCCTAATTCTATATGTAGGAAAGATCTTCTTAGCTTAGTATGTTGAATGTGTGAGTATGAGTAGAACATTGTGAATGTTTGAAGGACAGTACTGAGTTGCATCAATCCAGGTTGTTGGAATTGATTGTACTTGAGAGAGAGAGCTCTTGAGGAATAGAGATCTAGTCAGAGATCTTGTGTGCATCTGAGAGAGGTGTGGAAGAAAGAAGTTTCTTCAATTGTATTCCTATTGTAAAGAGTTTTAATACAAGTTTTCAGAGTGTTTTCTTGTATCTCTTGTTCTGTGCTATTTATCATTCTAGTTGCTTATCTATCTGATTTATTTCCGCGTTTATTGCTTTCACAAGTGTAATCCATTGTTGGTTGATCCCCAAGAAGTGGTATCAGAGCTCAGGTTCACTAACAGGTGGTTCAGATCTGTGTAGTGTGTTTGGATTAAAGGTTGCTCACAGGAGTTTTTGCAGGGATTTCTGTTTGAGTGGGAGAAGCAATGGCAGAAGAAAGTAAGTTGAGAATGGAAAAGTTTAATGGCAAGAACTATCAACATTGGAGAATGCAGATAGAGGACTATCTGTATCAGAAAGATCTTTACTTACCGTTAGGTGGGATTGCAAAGAAGCCCAAAGACATGGAGGATGAAGAATGGGAAGTTCTTGACAGAAAGGCTTTGGGGTCTATAAGACTGAGTCTTGCATCCACTGTGATATCCAATTTGTCATAGGCTAAAACAACGGTAGAGTTAATGACTACATTAGAAAATTTGTATGAAAAACCCTCCGCTTCTAATAAGGTATATCTTATGAAGCAGTTATTTAATTTGCATATGCAAGAAGGTGGATCTGTTTCTAATCACCTGAATGATTTCCATGGTATTGTTAATCAGTTAAGTTCAGTCAATATTGTATTTGAAGATGAAATAAAAGCTCTTTTAATATTATGTTCTTTGCCTGAAAGCTGGCATGGCTTGGTAATGGCAGTTTCTAATACTGCATTTGCTTCAAATATTTTGAAAGTAGAGGATGTTGTTAGTGTTATTTTGAATGAGGAAATTCGCAGGAAAAGCACAGAAGAGACATCTGGGAACGCTTTAAATCTCGAGAGCAGGGGAAGGCAAAAAGAAAGGAGAAAGAGGAGATCAAGATCTAAATCTAAGGGAAAAGGCAGATCCAAATCCAGAAATGGCAGAAGGCCACAATGCTAGAACTGTGGAAAGTTGGGGCACATAAGCAGAGATTGATGGTCAAAGCCTAAGGAGGAGAATCAGCACGAAGGAAAGGAAGAGGCAAAGGTTGCAGGTATTGCACAAGATGCTCTTATTTTCTCTTTGCATAATAATATAGAATCTTGGGTATTAGATTCTGGTGCATCTTTCCATGCTACCCCTAACAGAGAATATTTCAGTGACTATATCCATGGAAATTTTGTAATAGTGTACTTAGGGGATGATGAGCCTTGTAAGATTACTGGCAAAGGTAAAGTGCAGATGAAGATGCAGAATGGCAACACATGGGTGTTGAGAGATGTGATGCATGTTCCTAGTTTGAAGAGAAATTTGATTTTTGCAGGTAAGCTAGGTGATGAGGGTTGTACAGTAACTCTCACAGCAGATTCTTGGAAGGTGACCAAGGGTGCACTTGTTATGGCCAGAGGTAAGAGAGAAGGTACTCTCTATTTGTGTAATTGTGTTACTAACAAATCTCCTTCCGTTTTATCTACTTCAGATGTGGATGCTAAATTGTGGCACTCAAGGCTTGGCCACATGAGCGAGAAGGGGATGTCAATTATTAAGTCTAAAGGTATGCTTTCAGATTTGAAAAGTATGGATCTAGAATTTTGTGAGCATTGTGTATTTGGAAAACAGAAAAGGGTTAGTTTTCTCAAGACTGGGTCTACTAAGAAAAGGCAGAAGTTGCAGCTTGTTCACACAGATGTGTGGGGACCGGCTCAGGTAGCCTCTATTGGAGGATCACGGTACTATGTTACATTCATAGATGATGCTACAAGGAAGGTATGGATCTACTGTATTAAAAATAAATTTGATGTTTTTGAGACTTTTAAGATTTGAAAAGCTATGGTTGAGAATGAAACAGGTAGAAAATTAAAGTGCTTGAGATCTGACAATGGCGGTGAGTTCTGCAGTCTTAAGTTTAACTGGTATTGTTACACACACGGAATCCAAAGGCAAAGGATGGTTCCAAGGACACCTCAGCAGAATGGTATTGCTAAAAGGATGAATAGAACTATCATGGAGCATGCAAGATGTATGAGATTGCATGCTGGGTTGCCCTTAGAGTTTTGGGCAGAAGCAATTGACACCGCAGTGTACTTGATTAACAGAGGACCCTCTACAGCTCTGGATGGTGGAATTCCAGAAGAGGCATGGATAGGTAAAAAGGTAGATCTCTCATATCTCAAAGTTTTTGGTTGTGAAGCCTTTATGCACGTAGATAAGGAAAATAGAAAGAAGCTTGATGCTAAGTCTATGATGTGCACGTTTATTGGCTATGGCTCAGATGATTTTGGTTTCAAATTTTGGAATCTAGGAACTAACAAGGTAATTAGGAGCCGTGATGTTGTTTTCAATGAAAGAGTGATGTAAAATGATCAGATAAGGAAGCTGGATCAATCTGGGCAGAGTAATGGTGAATTGGATGAAGTTATGGTCCAAAATGAGCTCGCGAGAAAAATAAATAATCACTTACAGGAAAACACAGAGACCGACGTCGGCAGGTTAGGAACCGGCGTCGACAGTACAAAAACCGATGTCGGTCATACAAAGACCAATGTCAGAAGAACAGGAACCGATGTCGGCCAGGAAGAACCGGCGTCGGCCAGTAACAGGTCTACAGGTGGCCGAGGTCGGTCACTGTCAGAAAATTTGGGTGGACAGCATGTTGAGAGCGAGTTTAAAACACCCATCAGGAGGTCAGAAAGGGTAAGTAAGCCTCCTATTAGATATTCTCCTTCCTTATATTATTTATTGCTAATCGATGGTGGAGAACCAGAGAGTTTTGAAGAAGCATTACAGGTGGAGTCCAGGAGTAAGTGGGAGCGTGGCATGGTTGAGGAGATGGAGTCCTTAAGAGAGAACCAAACATGGGATTTGGTTGAATTGCCAGCTGGTAAGAGAACACTGAAGAACAGATGGACCTACAGGTTGAAAGAAGGTGAGGATGGACAGATGAGATATAAGGCCAGATTGGTAGTGAAAGGATTTGCACAAAAGCCAGGTATTGACTTTGGTGAGATTTTTTCTCCTGTTGTTAAGATGACTTCTATAAGGGTTGTATTGTCTTTGGTTGCTTTTGAGGATTTGCATCTTGAGCAGCTAGATGTTAAGACAACGTTTCTTCATGGAGACTTGGATGAGGAAATATACATGGAACAGCCAAAAGGATTTGAGGTCAAGCAAGCTCCTAGATAGTGGAATTTGAGATTTGACAGGTTTATGACTGAGCATGGCTACAACAGGTGTCAATCTGACCATTGTGTGTATTTTAAGAGATTGGATAATGGTAGATATATTATTCTATTGTTGTATGTAGATGATATGCTGGTTGCAGGATCTCACATGCAGGATATCTCTGAGCTTAAGGTGAAATTAGCTCAAACATTTGCTATGAAGGATTTGGGAGCAGCAAAGAAAATCCTTGGCATGAGCATTAAGAGAGATAGGAAAAATCACAGGTTGATGTTGTCTCAAGAGGATTATGTGGACAAGGTGTTGAAATGGTTCAATATGCAGGATGATAAACCGGTAAGCACACCTTTGGCTGGACATTTTAAGTTGAGTAAAGAACAATGTCCTAATTCACATGATGAGGTAGAGTGCATGAGTAAGGTTCCATATTCTTCCGCGGTAGGAAGTTTGATGTATGCAATGGTGTGTACTAGACCGGATATTGCCCAAGCAGTGGGAGTAGTAAGTAAGTATATGGCCAATCTAGGTAAGGAACATTGGAAAGCAGTTCAATGGATCCTTAGATATCTGAGATGAACCAGTAGTAGACACTTGTGCTATGGAGGTTCAGATACTTCTCTACATGGTTATGTAGATTCAGATATGGGAGGTGATTTGGGTGGCAGGAGGAGCACCACAGGTTATGTTTTTACTGTAGATGGAACGACGGTTAGCTGGATATCTAAGTTTCAAAAGGTTGTAGCCTTGTCAACTACAGAAGCAGAGTATATTGCAGCCACAGAAGCTAGCAAGGAGATGATATGGATGACACAGTTCATGGAAGAGCTTGGAAGGGAGCATGGAAGTTGCAGATTGTATAGTGATAGTCAGAGTGCAATCCATTTGGCTAAGAACTCAGCTTTTCACTCAAGAACCAAGCACATACAGCTAAGGTACCACTTCATACGGTAGGTATTGGAAGATGGTGAGTTGAAGCTGGAGAAGATCCATACAGACAAGAATCCTATTGATATGCTAACAAAGCCGGTTACGAAGGAGAAGTTGAATCTTCATTCAACTTCTATTGGTCTTCATGATTGAGTTGAAGATGGAGGAGCTAGAAGATGTTGCTGTACAGGTACTGGTGCAGCTGTTTATCTCCAAGTGGGAGATTGTTAGGGTGTGTGGAGCTAAAAGCTTCACCAAGGAGCATACTAAATAGTTTCGGGTCTACACAGACACCGACATCGGTCAGGAGCAACCGACGTCGGTCAGTTGCAGTTGCAAAGGCACCGACGTTGGTAGAAGGTCGGCCGGCGACGGTCACAGGCAAACAGGTAGGAATCGACGTCGGTTACCTGTGTGTCCAGAAAGTGATTTCCGAGGAAAGAAGTGAGTGTTTGCATGATAATTTTGAGTTGTAGTCTCAAGCTCGCGTCTCTATTATTAGCAATATTATTTTTAGAGCCCTTGTTTAAGAGGCTTAACTTTTTGTTGTAAGAGCATGCTCAAGTTTCCTAATTCTATATGTAGGAAAGATCTTCTTAGCTTAGTATGTTGAATGTGTGAGTATGAGTAGAACATTGTGAATGTTTGAAGGACAGTACTGAGTTGCATCAATCCAGGTTGTTGGAATTGATTGTACTTGAGAGAGAGAGCTCTTGAGGAATAGAGATCTAGTGAGAGATCTTGTGTGCATCTGAGAGAGGTGTGGAAGAAAGAAGTTTCTTCAATTGTATTCCTATTGTAAAGAGTTTTAATACAAGTTTTCAGGGTGTTTTCTTGTATCTCTTGTTCTGTGCTATTTATCATTCTAGTTGCTTATCTATCTGATTTATTTCAGCGTTTATTGCTTTCACAAGTGTAATCCATTGTTGGTTGATCCCCAACACTTAATTATTAAATAATCTGCACCTTTTCTCATCTTGTTGGTTCTTGACCTCTTGTAGCAATGTGTACCATTGATCTTGCTCAAGCTTTATTTCTTTCAAAAATGTCTATGGGAACCCTGCTTATCTACTTGAGTATCCATTTTTGAACCTCAATAATGTGTTCTAAACTTAGATGTATGATCTCAAATTTGGATTAGATGATTTTCTCTCATAGGATAATCCAACCATATAAAAAACAACTCCTATAACCCTCGTGCATGAGAGATATAATTCCATTTAAATTCCCTCTCAAAATCTTTTGTCAAAGAGTCAATTATGTCTAGATTTTTTTTAAAAGACCAACTTTGATCCTACATAACTTTTTCCTCACTTTAGTGCATGATTTGAAATTTGGCACAAATAAACTAGTCTCAAAACTGAACAAACTTAAATGATCCCTTTCTCTTGAATCATCCACACGTGTGATATATGCCATGATAAAAATGACTGCTTAGCTCTTCTTGCCACTTTATAAATTTGCCTAAGTATGGGAAAACATTGAATTCTATTTTTGAATCCAACTTTACATAAGCATATATTTTGATGTGCTTAATTGCAAGATCTAAAAATTAACATAAATAAACTAGGCCCAAAATTGAACAAACCCATATGACCATCTTCTCCTAAAATGCCTACATGTGTGAGATATTCCATCATCAAACTACTTACTTGACTCTTTCTAGCAGTAGACCCAAACTATCTAGATGAAAACTATGGACAACCAAATGAATTCCACTTATACACACAAACTCTCAAAGTATACATAGCATCTTAAGGACAATTTGCATAGGTTATAATCACCATATAAATCCCTGAACATGTCTAATCATGCCAAAACTAAAGATCAACCAAGCATACTTCAAGCACACTAGGACAATCACATTAATACACTTTGTCATTATTATTTAGTCTATCAAATAACTTCATCCACTCACCAGGACACATCCATGACATCACCATTACATCATTTAAAAATCTCCAACAACATCATTGACAACACTCCAAAAATTTCTCCCTTTGTCATTGATGTCAACAAACATCATATATATATATATATATATATATATATATATGCAACTCACCTTCTCTCTCTTTAAGCACTCCCAGACTAGGAACTTTCTCCCCCTTTAACACAATGACAAAGTGGGCACCAAATAATATTGAGGACCTAAAAATACTAACAAATAGAAAAGGACTAGCTTATAAAGATGATGTAAAATCCCCCTTACCTTGAACTTGCCTTGAAAAACTTCCTCTTGCTTGATGCCAACACTCTTCTTAATCAAAAACTAAAACCAATGAAAAAAGAACACACAAAACACTAAAAATTGATTGAAATCATAAGAAACATCTAAGAGGGACTCCCCTTAATATTTTTGAGCGTTTTCACCTTTTGATCATCTTTAGATCTCCACACACCATGAAGAACCATCATGTAGGCTTATCATCTTTGTCTTTCAATACACTTCCATGAACACCAATAGAGAATCATACTAGTCATCAATCAAGAAACATTTTATAAGCCAAATTGAGAACTCACATTGAAACATTCAAGCCTTGCTCTTTTGGAGAAACAAAACAAACCCACTCTTCTTCTCACTAGGCATGTCTAGTCCTCTTATAACCCTACCTAGAACTTGAAGATCCCATAATTTTTAGTAGACACATCCTCATGACCTAAAAGTTCATATTTAAATCACTCTTATATACCCCCTTAAAGACACCAATTTGAAATAAGTACCTCATCTTCTGCAATATACTTCACAAACCAACTATCCAATTAGGCCTCTAATTTGACAAATATCTAAATAATTTGAGAACCACAAACCTTCCAATCTATATGAGCCTCAAATTGGTGACCTATTTGGTCCATTCAAAATATTAATAATCCTTAGACTTAATTCATAAGTCATACCATTTTTCTATTAGATCCCAAAACCCTAGAATCTTAAAACAAACAAAGTCAACAAAACACCTTCCAGTCAGCATCCACCTCTAAAACTTCTTGCACACCTAGAGACAACTATTACACACTTTTTGACCAATATTTGAGCTATCACACAATTTGGAAATTTGAATTCCTATAACCCATTTTAGGACCTACATGTTATTAATCATAGACTAGGAAACCTTGAGAGCTAACCAAAAAAAATCCAAATTGACTTCATCATACCTTCAGATCACAAAACCACCTAGAGTATTCTAGAATAAGGCCAACATAACTTTCTATGGAAAAAGATCATATTGAAAAAAAACAAATCCTTCTTTTCCATATGGGAACCTTCAATATGATATAGTAGATTCTTCCAACTAAAAACACCATAGCAAAACTTGCTTCTCTACTTGAAAGGAGTCTCTTAAGAAGTAAATATAGAGACACCATTTATACCTAAATGCTTTAAAACAAAAAATAAATCCTCATATTCCTCCTCCTCCTTGATCAAATGATACTTACATTTGTTCTTATTTTTCTTCTTTATCTTTAGAGAAATAACTTCCTCAACTACTACAACATTCTCCTTTTCTTCTATGATTGGACTATTAAAACATGGAGATAACATAGATTCATCGCATACCTCTTCTTATAAATAATCATCCTTGAATATTGGAACCTCATCCCTAGGTATAGATAATTGATGTTCTTCACATGAATCTTTCTCAACAATAGTAGGATACTCACTTGGATGCGTACTTACCTCAAAACTAGCCTCAACTAGTACCTTGGTCTTCTCCCTGAGCTTAGTCTCTTCATTATCAACATGAGTAGATAATGAGAACTCTTGGGAATTTTTAACTTCTAAAGCATTCTCCACCATAGAAAACAAATTACTTGGACCTGGAGTCTCATCATGACTCATACTTACCACCTTTAGTGTCCATGTATTAACTTATATTCTTCTTTATACTCTAGGAGTATGATTGAACCTATTCTGACTTGTAGGCTTTTACTTGCAAAACCTAGCAATGTGACCTATTTGTTCACAATTGAAGCATACAATACTTTTTATAGAAATATAATTCTACCTTACAAAATTTAGACAAAATCTTACGTGTCCTAGTTCATAACAACTGTAGAACTCAATATCTCTTGGATGAAACTCAACTTATCTTACCTTAAATGGAAAACGTTTTGAAAAATGTCCCACATCATGATAGGTGAGACACTTAACCTTACTTACATATTTTTACTAAATACCCCCATCATAGTTCCAAGAAAATTCATTCTTAATAGGTCTTCTACATTTTCTAGCTCTATGTCCAAACTGATTATGAGTATACTATTAACCATTAAAATTTACATACCTCATGGCATTTGGTTGTCTGATCTGATTTGTCTTTATTCTAGTAGCACCTTTATTCTTTTTTTTATGATTTGTCTTCAAAGTTTGATCCACCTTATTTACATTAGTCTTCATCTTATCTTGAGTTGCAGTCTCTGGTTCTTCTTTGTATCCAAAGCTAGCCTTATCACTTTCATGCTTTTGATCATTAATATTTTTTTCTAGATCACTTGAGCTCTTTTAAAATTTCACAAATTACATTACCTTACTATATACCTTCTCTAACATAGATTTTGATGACTCATTTTCAATCACATATCTTGCACATTCATCTTATTTAGCTTTTAGGCTTGTAGATAGAATTTCCAATTGACAACTAAGATGCTTGACCATATTTTCATGCTCTTTGGCATCTTTACCCATTCTTGCCTCAAACACATTGAATTTTTCCTTAAATTATTTGAGTTTAGATTTCATCTTCTTATTGATCTTTTTCTCAATCTTCAATTCTTCATGAGCATTTCTCAATGCAATCTCATACGCTACCTCATCTTCATCATCATTTAAATCACTCTAAGTAGGCTCCTTTTGATGTGATCAACTTCCTTCCTCAACCATGAATAGAGATTCATCTTTAACAGAACCATCAAGTCTTCATGATCATATTCTAAGTCACTATTTTCACTCTCATTTGATGAGCTATAGTCTTCTTTGGTATAGAGACTCTTCTTGTCCTTGAAGTAATTATTATTATAAAACCTTTTGAATTCACTTTTTATTTTATCAGACCTAATTACCTCTTGCCATCATCATGACCTTGATCCTACTCCTCATCATCATCCTTCTTATACTTATGAGAGCATTTATTAGAAAAATGTCATATCTCACCATAATTGAAGAATTTGAGGGGTAGCTTACCTTTATACTAGCTTGAACTTGTTCTTAATTTCCTTGAAATTAAAGCAATTAGTTCATCCTAATTTCTATCAATAATTCCATCTTCCCAATAATTATTACCTTAGAACTTACTATTTGTCTTCATCTTAGTATTGAAAGTTTCTTCCTTCTTTGGTGGTATATCATCATTCTTCCTCATCTCATAGGTAGTAAGGGTGTTATGTAATTGATCCATATTAAACTGAGTAAGGTCATGACTCTCTTATATAGAAAATAATTTCAGATCAAACTTGGGGGATAGAGACTTTAACACCTCTTGAAAAATAATAATTTCTTCAATATTCTCTCCAAGACCTCTGATGATACTCACAATCTCATCAAATCTCTATTATTTATTCATCTTGAGACTTTTAGATTGCCTTTTGTGAGTCTATAACTTAGCAAGCTTAACCTTTGAATATCATTCAAAAATAGTCTTCAATTTATCACATATTTCCTTGGTAGATGTGTAATGAATTACTTTGGTGACCTCAGTCTCTATAAGCCCACAAGTGATGGCATTAATTGCCTTAGAATTGTTCTCAAATAGATTCATGTCTGTAACACTAGATGTAATAATAGCATGAGAAACATAACTATCCAAAATATATTTCCATGCATCAAACCCTAGGGACATAATGTATGTCTTCATCCTAGCACTCTAAAAAGCATAATTAGATCCATTGAATATTGGTGCTTTCCTAGTAGAGAAACCAACTTGCACAATATGACTAGCCATTGTACCTTGAATCACCTTCAAGTTGTCAATATTTTACCAAAGGACCTTGTTTTGATACCAATTTTAAAAGGTACAATCCACTAAGAGGGGGGGAGTGAATCAGTGGTGGCAAATAATCTAATTAAATTTACAAACATTTGAAAATACTTAAGAATTCAACACAAGAATTCATGAAGCATACAAATCATTCATAGTAGTGAATAATAAACATAATGCAAGATCACATACAAAAAACAATATCTACATGGCAAACCCTATTGGGGAATAAATCCCAATCTCAAGCCTGAAAACACATGGACTACTATCTTATAAGATGATAAAAAAAGAGATTGATCAAGTTTTTCTGATCTGAAACCTTTGGTTAATTCCTTCTAACCTACAACCTTAATCAAGTCCATCTAATCAAAGGTCTTTATTGAAACCCTATTTCAAAGGAGAAACTACCCCTAAGGAATCTCAAGTCCTCTAGACCCTCCTTGAGAAGAACACTTCCACCTTAGAGCTAATGTCTTTAACACCTGATGATGGATCTCTAATTTCTAATCCCTGCATAAACTCTCTCTCTATCTCAAACATGCCACTCACATAGGCATACCTTAATCTCTTTCCTTCCTCATTGAAACTGTCCTCATATGTAACCTCATATTTCTTTAAACAAATTCAAACTACAATAATATTATCTTATCAATAGAAACATGATATAAAAATCATGCACGTAGTCCTTAATCTTCTATACTCATCAACCAAATATCTGGGCACTCTCACTCTCTTTTGTTTTCCTTTGCTCTCCAAATTTCTCACATACAAGTCTCTCACATCCAAAATCTAGAATACAACACATTTGATTTCACTATATATATATATATATATATATATATATATATATATATATATATATATATATATATAGTGAAACCAAATGTGTTGTATTCATGAATTATCAAGTCAATAATAATCCTTGTTGGCCACAACACATAAATTCACCCTTAAGACAAATCACATGGGTCACACTTAAGCACAACACACTTTCAAATAGGCTTATGTTACTTTTAGGTCCTATAGAGACCCATTCAACTCTTTAACACTTTTCTAAACATAATAATAACACAAGACTGCTTAAAAATATATAGGTCCACTCCTTATGTCCCATAAGACATCTTCAAATTATCATAGTTTCAAAAACACTCTTCTACTAAAGCCTAATTATCTTAATCACTTCTTTGTACACATAGTCATTATAAATGAAAACACAGTTGACTTCAAAATCTTTGTTCATACTTCATACAATTTTTTAAACTTTAAAAAATCACACAGAGTATTCTCATAGAGTATAAAACAATCCTCAATATCCAATTCACCATGATATATTTAAAAAATATCAAAACAAGATCGAAAAATATTCTCAGATCCCTCACAAAAAATATACAAAAATATAGTCAACTTTGGAGCATCGTAACTTTGTCTATACACAATTCTAGAACTTCAAATCCATGTTACTGGATGTGCCTTGGAATTATCTAGCACTTTTCTTTTTACTGCATGATAAAATTTGAATTTATCAAAAGATAAGGCCCAAATACTAAACACTAGTATTTCCCTTAGCAAATTCAAATATTCAAATGACAACAGTCATAGTTAAACCTCAAACACAATGCTTGCATGTTGTGTCCTCTAAGCTGAAATAAAATATTCTCCATTGATCTTGATCAATATTTAACACATAGGTTTTAATACTCAAATGTTAAACCTCTAACGCTTTGACCTCATCTCATGAAATATTATAATGTTGACTACACCCACTCGATCGATCTTTTTGGATCAACCAAGTCTTTAAAAATCAACGTTCACCATTTGATCAATCTATTTAAACACCCACTTACCATTGTATCCTTATCCTATACCTTTACTCAGTCATTAAATAATGTACACCTATCCTCATCTCACTACTTCCTAGATTCTTGGATAAATGTGCTCCATTGATCTTTCTTGAGCTTTAACTCTTTCAAAAATGACTATGGGAACCTTGTTTATCTACTTGAGTAGCCATTTTTAAACCTCAATAAATTCTTCTATGCTTAGATGCATGATCTTAAATTTAGACCAAATAATATCCTCTCATATTAAAATCAAAAAATATAACAAACATTTCTTGAAAGCCTTGTGCATGTGAGAAATAATTACTTTAAAATTCCTTCTCAAAATATTCTGTCATAGAGCCAACTATGTCTGGATTTTATCTGCGAGACCAACTTTGCTCTTGTATAACTTTTTTTCCCTTTAGTGTATGACCTGAAATTTATAAAAAAATAAAATAGGCTCAAATTATAACTAGGCCATATGATCATCTTCTCTTTATTCATCCCCACATGCGAGATATGACACTATCAAAATTCTTACTTGGTTATTTTTGCCACTTTGTAAATTTGGCTAAGTATGGGAAAACATTGAATTATATTTGAGAATCAAAATTTTCATTAGCATATATTTTGACACACTTTATCACATGATCTAACAATTAGTAAAAATAAAATAGTTCCAAAACTAAACAAACCCATATGATCACCTTCTCTAGAAATTTACACATGTGCGAGATATTCCATCATCAAACTACTTAGATATTTCTAACACTAGACCCAAACTATCTAAATGAAAATTATGGACAAGTAGATGAATTTAATTTATACATACAATCTCTCAAAGCATAAATAACATCTTAGGGACTTTTTTTACAAGTTCCAATCACCATACACATCCCTAGACATCTCTAATCATGTCAAAACTAGAGATCGACCAAGCATACTTCAAGCACACTATGACAAACACATTGTACACTCTGTCATTGTTATTTAGGCTATGAAATAGATTCATAAACTCACTCGGATACCTTCATGACATCACCATGACATCATTGGCAACTCTTCAACAACATCATTGACAACTCTCCAACACACATTACATAATATGTTCAAATCATTCGATTGTAATAAATATGAATGAATGATATGGTGGCACCATATTTCATCAATAAATAAAAACACAATAATTACATCAAACCCACTTTATAGATATACATTTTTATTTGAATTAACATAATATATATTTTAATTTACATAATATATATTGGAACCCTGCACCATAAATTGATTTAGATATAGATTTATAGTGAATAGAGATAGGGCCAATGATTATCAATGATATCGGTTATATCTAGATCACTCTATCCATTGTATGATTATATCAACTATTTAAAAAGTCTACCCATGATCAATGATACTACATTACATATGTAATATGTATGGTATGACCAAAGTAACCCATTATGCATAATGCTTGACATGACATGAATGTTTTGTGTGATGAAGTACATATCCATATAATAGAATATACTGATGTCATCCCTATACATATTTCATTATGTTGATATGATATATAATGAAATTATGTGCATAACATGATGTTGTGGCCAATGCCTACCATATTCATAAGATATTTGGTTCCAACTACTTGACATATTTGAATGGGTTTCAATATGTATGGTTTGAATTATTGTGGTGCACCTATTGAATATTTTGCTGTCATTGACTAGAACTATATTTACCTAATAAATGTGCCATAAATTCAAGTAAAAATAACATAAAGTGGTGGTTTGATGTGCATAGGTTATCAATGTGATCTATGTTTCCTGAAACACACCACTATGGCTTGAATTCAAATTTAATTAGGGTGATTGCACATACATGTTCTATAAATTACTTGCATTTATATGGTCACAAGTGAATATGGTATTTTTGTGTCACTTTAGGAAATAATAAATCTATTCATAAGTAAAATCAACATAAATTGGTGGTTAGATGTTTTGACATAATTTTCCACAATCACACATTTTTTATTGAATTTAAATAGAAATAGGGTTTTTATTCACAAATATTCCTAAAATTATTTGCATTTACCTTGGTTATAAGTGGATATGGTGTTTTGTCACTTTTTTCCTATAATGGATTTAATCATAAGTAAAATCAACATGAATGGGTGGTTGGATATGTATGGGTCACTAAAACAACCTATGTTTCTCCATGTATATTATGTTTCAATGATTTCATATTTAATTTTGGTGACCATGCCTCAATGTGGTCCAAATTGTTTCTATTTATCCTATTCACAAATGTTTATTGTGTTGTTATGTCACTTTTTTAACTATAAAGGACCTAATCATAAGTAAAATCAACATATATGAGTGGTTGGGTGTGCATTAGTTTACCCAAAATTGATATCAATTGTAAAAGATATGGCCTGAAATGCCTATGTTAAATACTAAAATCCTGAAAATGACTAAGTACCAACTAGATTGAATTTTAGAAAACTATCTTCCAAATCGTAAGGTGTGAAGTTCTCAGACCAACTCTAAAATATGTAGAGTGACATACATTTCTCAAAATTTATTCTATTAAACCACCCCCACCTTCTAATTGATCTCATTCTATCACTATAAACCTCCATGCTTTCATTTCTTAGGAACATGTACGCATTATTGTGCATACATGTTTTAGTTTATTCAAATTTACAAAACATGCATTTTGGCTTGGAAATGGATTGGACTCTTGAGCCTAAATCTTGAACCTACAAACACACAATTGAATCCATATGTTTAAAAAAAAAAAAAAAAAATCTAACTTCCATCGTCATTAACACTATGAATTTCATTGAGATATTTCATAAAATTATTACTACAATGTTGAGAACACTCTCCTCTTTCCAAATATATGAATTTTTTATTTTTTAAACTATTTTAAGGTTTCTATCTATGTTTATTTCCAACTATGGATTTTTTATCCTACATGCCTATATACAATTTGTTTCCATTGATATAAATTTTAAAAACAAACATATGATCACAAAGTAGGGTTGATTCTATACATATTAATAAAAAATATATTTTTAAGGAAGTTATGGACGTCGTACAGCGATATATCCATTTTTTGATAATATTAAGGATATATTTACTTGTAAAATTAACTAGAAAATATTCACTAAAATATTTTTTAAAGATATAGGTCACAAATTAGATGATATTATTTTAATTTCCACCAAAGGGTTTCAAACAATGTTAAATGATGCTAAAGAAATGATACATCATATGGATGGATATTTACTCTATTTTAAAAAAAAAATTGAGTTCCTCTTCAAATTTTTGATGTTTAACCTACTTATACTTCACCATTTTTTTTAAAAAATATTTTTTTAGAAACTATCCTCAAAATTATACAATTCATGTTCTTCTACCATCTTCAAATTTTAAGTGTAGCCATCTTAAATAATATATAGAAGTTTAGATTTCTTGATTTTTAAAATTAAAAAAAAAAAACATGTCCATGTGTGGGCCCCTTTTTGTCCCCCAAATTTCTAAACTTAACCCCATGTATCTTATCTATTCTAATGAATTAAATTTATCTTGGATACAACAAGAGATACTTTTTTCCTCTAAACACCTATATTTTTCTCTTTCTTATAATTTTATTAGAGTATAATTAGAGTAGATTTGAAGATTAAAATCCATGATTACAGGTTACATCTTGATTGTAAACCATTTTATTATTATTTTTACATTGTTAACCCTATGTATGCAATAGACATGCTTTGAATCACCTTTATTTTTATGCCAAGTTCAAATTACATATGCATGCATGCATGCATACATATGTACGTACGTATATATATATATATATATATATAGACACACACACACACACACACACACACATATATATGTATATACATACATACATACATACATACATACATACATACATACATACATACATACATACATATATATATATATATATATATATATATATATATACATACATATACATACATACATACATATATATATATATATATATATATATATATATATATATATACATACATATATATGTATATACACACACACACACACACACACACACACACATATATATATATATATATATATATATATATATATATATATATATATATATATATATATATATATATCTATATACATACATACATATATATGTATATATTTATATATATATATATGTATATATATATATATATGTATGTATATATATATATATATGTATATATGGATATATATATATGTATATATGGATATATATATATATATATATATATGTATATATATATATGTATATATATACATATATATATATACATATATATATATATATATATATATATATATATATATATATATATATATATATATATATATATATATATATATATATATAGACACACACACACACACACACACACACACACACACACACACACATGGTTTGAAACCAAGGATTTAGTTTTAACATAGGGGAAACATTTCTTACACTAAGACATTCCAAGTTTTAAATATAGAAAATACAAGGCTTATCACAAGTTCAAAGTCTGTTGACGGTGAATTTTAATTTTTATACCTCACTGATCGTATAAAAACTAAATCCAACAAAGGTAAATCTAGGACTAAATATACTCATTTAACTGATAAATCTCTTATGACCATTATCTCTTTCATTGGTCCTTTTTATATCCCTCTAAACTGACATGGTTGTTTCTTGGATTGGTGGAGTTAATTTCCCTATGAACATTCCAAGAATTTCCCATGATTTTATAAATAATCCATAAAACATCTTAAAAAAATATGTGCAAGGTGGAATTCAAAGTATTGAGGATCACATTAATTCCTTTAAATATGCCATCATAATAAATCAATTCCAACATGATGATTTGGATAGCCACTTGTTTCCTTATTATTTATATGGGATGGCTTATGATTATTATCTTGGATTTCTAGATGGATCCATCACCTCTTGGAATGATCTAGTAACCACCTTTGTCAATAGGTGCCTATTAATCATGTTATCATGTATCATCACTTTGTTGTTTCCCATAAAGAACCAAATGAACCAATAAGTATGTTTATCACCCATTTCCACAAGTTGTATAAGATGTTAAAATATCCCTACTCCCAAACAAGAATGACTATTATTCAAACTTACTTAAGAAAGTTAAACCCAATGACATATATTTTCCCTAAAATAAATCAAGCAACTCTTACATCTTTATCCTTGGCCTATAGTGAAACCATAAATATTGAACCAAAAATGATGCCACAAGGACATGGTGTTGGTCCATTACCCTCTTTAAGAAAATTAGGTTCATATAATCACCTCCCAATGATTAATCAACCACTTGTCCATAATGCCATCCATTAACCCTATCCCAGGAGTTATGTACCTAAACCAAAATATGATTTACAATTCAAAGTCCTCAAATAAAATGCTTTCGAGTTAATTTGTCACTCCAAATCAAATGTTACCATAGCTAGGTAACTAATAACTTATCCCTATGACCTAAAATGACCTTTTTTTCCACCTAACATGACTGATCATATTGGTCCAAATCATAATTAGCAATTTGTACCATCATTTTAAAATAATTAAAAACTTTTAAATGTTATTCATAATCTAATAACATTGCGTGTGCTTTCAATTTTGAATTTTATAACACATGTAGTCAATACAAATCAACATATTAGTGTTGGGAATAATTATAATACTAACGTAAATCCTTATAGAGAAAACTTGTAATAGTTGGATAGAATATTAACTAATGATGTATTTAATTAATGAATACAAGTACCCCAAAATCAACTTATGAATAACCCTCCTAAAAAAAATCAATTTCCAAGGAATAATCGGTAATGGAATACTAAGCCTAACATTGTAGGTGTACATATTCCCCTTGAAAATATAAATAAGACCAATAAAAATACTAAAAAGTTTGTAAACTTGTATTTTTTAACATTACCCACTTTGTGTAGATTGCATAATATAGTGGATCATGTCAAAACTAATTGTGTTAATTGTCAATTTTAAATATATTTCAAAATGAAATAGAAAATCTATAAATATTTATTGCACCTAAAAATAACCAAAATCAAATTGGAATGAACTAAGGTACAATCTTACTTTTATAAACTTCTAAATTCTTAGGTGAGAGATAAAATGATATAGAAGATAACTTAGATGAATTTCAATCTTTTTGGAAATTTAAAATAGGAAACAATTACATTTTAAGGATAAATTTACAAACACCTTTAACGAATTCTACTCTTCCAAACATCACTTAGGTTCCACCTGATGAAAATTCAAATAATAATCTATTTTCTCCTAAAAGGCCTAACACGTCTCCATAATCAAATAATAATGTTACTCACCTATAATATGTAAAGTCATCTGAATAAAATAGACATGGATATAATCTTGTATAAGACTCAAGTAAAACTAAATCTAACATAGCTATGTTTGAGATACTGAAAATGTCTAACAAGAAAGAATTATTGTTAAAAGTTTTTTTTTGATCCAAAAGGAAAATAAATTAATAAATTAGTGAATTCATTTGTTGTTGTTTATAAATAACAAATTGCAAGTCCTTTTCTCCTAATAATTCATATTTCTGGTAAAAACTTACATAATTATTTTGTGGATTTAGGGGCTTCAAGTAACATGATGTCATTCTCATTTTTTCAAAAGTTAAGATTAACTCCTACCATGTCAAATAAGAAGGTGGTCTATATATACAAATTAAATCTTAAGCTGGTTTATGATTAGAACCATATTCATATGTAACTAACTTCAAATCCAAGGGTACAATTATCCATTGATATTCAAGTTATTGATATCCCTTATTTGTATGGTATGGTCTTGAATAGAGATTAGTCAAGGTAATTAAACAAATATTTTTCAACCAATGTTTATTATATGTGGTTCCTATGGCATGGTTTTCCAAATCAGAATAAGATTGAGAGTGAAAAAAATGAAACATTTGATGATTAAATACAATAATACCAATGAGATTCTATATGAATAATCTGAGCTTGGTGTTTATACTATTGCAAACAGAGCTAAAGAAGTCTTGTTCACTGGTGTTGTTACACTTGGTAATCAAGAAAAACCATAATAGGACATCAATGGTGTTGATTCTAATGATACAAAAATTAATTCCATTGAGTTGTTTGCTGAAAATATGAATGCTAGCATTTTGTTTATGCAAGAAAAACTATAAACTCTAAGTTTTTATCTAGTTGATGAGATTGATCAACTAGAAAAAATTGATGAAGAAGATTCATTCTATGCATCTAAGGTAGTATTGTTACCTATTTTCGCACCTACATTTGTGAATTAGAATCATCTTAAAAATTTAGGCAAAGTACCATAATCCAACATTCCTCTTAACAATGAAAATAATAGAAGTAGAGATAGTGGGTAGTCCTAAATAGGATAATTCAAGTAAAGATGAAAAGTTAACAATGCCTAAGGATAGAAATACCTCTATTGTAATTTTTGTTTCCAAAATCTGTCATTCATTTTTAGGACAACATATGAACTATTTTGGTCCTACAGGCCAAAAATTCCCTCTTCCCCTCTCAAAAGTTGTTCTAGGCATTCAAATTCTCCATTTCTCAATATTTTTTAGCTAACAGACTTCACTGGAAGAAATATATGGACTCTGCAGGCTTAAATATACAGAGTCAACAGGCTTAAAACTATGAACTCTGCAGAAAAGTAACAAGCTCTCAACACTTAGGCCATTTCAAGGTTGGTTCAATGCCAAGGTTCAATGACGTCGGCAAGCTTAAAGAGTTAAGTGCTTCAGTAAAAGTTTAAAGTTTAACCGCTTTAGCAAGTTCAACAACTTCGAAATACTTAGTGAGAAAGAAGAAGGGTTGAACCGTTGAACCATTAAACCTTGAACCAAAATGGATCAAAGGTTCAACAAGTAGTTGGTTCAATCGGTTGGTTCAAATAGTCAAGTGGAACACAATAAGAAAGCGATTGAACTGTTGAACCTTTGAACTATTGAACTGCAATTGGTTCAATCAGTCGGTTCAATCGGCTAGTTTAAAGGAATGCCCCAAAGCAAAGAGACCAAGTGCCCTTGTAGAGGGTAGAGAACATTAGTTTTAAGATCAAAGGAAGCACTAGACAAAGGGATGGATCAATCAAAGACCAAGAAAGCTTTTGAATCGAGAAAATGATTGAACTAAGGAAGTGATTGAACCAGGAAAGCGATTGAACTAGGGAAGCAATTGAACCATTGACATCCCCGCAAACATCAAATTTAAGATAATGAAAGATCTATCAATTTTAAAATATGATGCAGACCCTATGAAAAAATTAGTGATTAGCCAAAGAGATAGCCTGAGAGCTCAGATCACATAGATAAGGACAAAATATAGTGAAAGTCATCATGTGTCCCTTGTAAAACTTGACAAAAAGTGCCAAGTGTCCACATCTACTATTTCTTCCTTTTGTCTCATTATTGAGTAAGGACTGTGGTGGGTCCCAGGTGAATTGTTAAGGTAAGCAGAGCATGCCAAGTGGCATCATTTGTGTGAATCTAAATGAGTCCTGCATGTTTCTATAGTGTTTCTAAAAGCTTAGTGGAAGCTGCCATTTGTCATCTTCCACAGGACTCTCAAAGGATATCTTAAGCTTCTATAAGGTAAACAAATGCTTCTAAGTGTCCTCACCTACTTCACAGTGGAAAGTGCCACCCATCCCTTCATCAGGAATAAAGTGCCCAAGAGCTCAAAATACAAAGAAAGGGGAAAAGATGGAGAAAGATCAAAAAATATCTATGCATGGGATATGTTTCTAGAAGGTGAAGCAGCTGACCAAGTGGACATCAGAGAGCATGAACATTAAAAAGTGTGGCCTGTTCTCTTACATTGAGTAAAGTGAAAATAGCTGCACACACATTAGGAAACACGTTAGGTGGCCCATATTTAAGACTGACACCTGATTCCAGCATAGCCCATGGATAGAATTTAAAATGCATTGAAGGCATTGAATGCATCATAGGCCATCATTTTTATGAAATAAAGCACCCCAGTCGTTCTTGGAGAACTATATATTGGACTCTCTCTTATTGTTTTAAGAGGATCTCTCTGTTATCAAAAACAAAACTTTGCCGAAATTGAAAGGCATTACTGAGACTTTCAATTCAGATTGTTGATCATATTTTGTTATTTGAATAAGAAAACAAGTGACTTTTCAGACTTTGTACTGGAATAGCTTGGTTGTTGAGGAAATTGTTCTTATGTCTATTTCTTTAATAATTTTTTTGTCTATTTAATTAGATAATCAAAATTAGTGAAAGTAATCAGGAAGGTGTCCTGAAGCCAACTATGGAGAGACTTTGTGTTGCCATAATTGTCTTTAGTTTGTCTATTTTATGTTTTTATGTAAGGGATCTTGGGATGACTTTGTGCCCTCATTATCCTTCGTATTTCACTCTTTAGCAGTTGAGGTGGAGACTTTGTGCTACATTTCATTTTGCTATGTTACTATGCCCTATTATAGTTACTTGTCACTACCTGAAAGGTTCTTGTTGTCTGTTGAGCAACACTTCTGAAAGAAGAGGAGTGCCTTTTATCATTTCATCAGGATTTATCCTTTGATTGGGGAACATCATCTCTATAAAAAGAGAAATGGATGGTGTTATCATACCCCTGAGTGTTATTTTCAGCTTATTTATAGTAGATTAGAATATATATATATATATATATATATATATATATATATATATATATATATATATATATAGCCCATTCATACTTACAAGGAACCTCCCCTTGATGAGAGGAGAGATTTGTCCCCTTTTGATGTAGTAAACCTGCATATCAGGCTGACCAATTTCCCTATGCTATGGTTGAAGAGACCTATTTTGCTCATCAATTAGCTGATTGAAAAAATATTCACCCAACAGTTTCTGGTGAATCTACTAGGGATTTATGCACAATCTAAAGCCTCAAGTTTTAGATTGAAGCAGTCCCTGCCCTTATTCATTATAGACTCTAGCGACTCCATTTTGTGTCTTACCCATTATCATTATAGCCTTACCATCTCCCTCCACCTCCATGTCAATTGGGATAAAACACTCAGTTTGAAGCCTCAAGATTCAAGCTAAAGTAGGGCCAGTTCTTTCCCATTTTTGTTTTACAATTTAAAAGATCCACGGTATACGTGAATCCAAAGGGATAAAGGTATTGTTGACCTTGTATTTGAGTTGGTAGAACAAAGTAATTTTGATCTATTTCCTTCACCATCTTTCCTCCAACGAACTAGAATCTTTCTTCATACTAAAGTCAAGTCTCCATTACCAGGCAAAGCATCCATTTCTGCTATTAATAAAGCTTTGTCAATACTTACCCCTCTAAGATTTGTTATTCCACCTTTCCATAGTCATACTATGGTAGTTCAAGGTCCTTGGGGTAACTCTTTTGGCCCACTCAATTTAACTCCACCTCTACATGAACTTCCACATAACTCAAAGAAATATTTCCCCAAGTTCTATGGTGATGGGAAGGTTCATCTTGATGAACATATTGCAACCTTTAACATAGCTTGTGGCGTAATAGGTGTGGAGTATGAGGATGTAGCAGTTAGGCTGTTTGTAGAAACTTTACAAGGTGCTATTGCAGACCAATTCTATCATTTGTAGGCCCAGACTGTGACTGAATGGAACACTCTCAAAGCCAAATTTGAAGCCAGATTCAAGCTTTCAGAAGATGTGTATGACTTGCTGGCTTAACTCACACAAATGAAGAAGGAGCCTCATGAACCAATGAGGGATTTCATAACCAAGTTCAACAAGCTGAGGAACAAGATTCCTACAATTTCTCAACCTACAGTTGAGAATCTAAAATGTTTCTTCATCAACTCTCAGCTACCTGAAGTGAGTTTTCTATTGAGACATGCTAGCCAAATAGACCTTGTTGCAGCTCAAGATTTGGCCACTGAGGTGGAAGATGATCTTATCTTGGTAGGAAAGATAAGGAGAGATCCTAACAGAGGTAAATCTTCTTCATCTTTTAAATATTCATCTATAGGCACCACTGATCAAATGGTGCAAAAGATGATAAATAAACTGCTAGCCTTAAAAAGACAAGTGGCCCAAGGTATGTCTACTCCTCCTTATCAAGATATGCCAAGGAGGACATTTTAGAACTAGTCATATCAAGGAAATTCTGCCAGAAGTCAAGGACAACCAAATAATCTACCTTCCCCATAGGGGAAACTTGCCATTGAAGCAGCACCAGCTAACTCAACAGTTGGATAGCTAGAAACAAAACATGATTACTCTTTCTAACCTGAGTTTGAGCAAGAAAATGATGTTGATCTTTTTACATCAGAGAAATAAGAATCAACTAGTGACTCCAACATTGGTTTCCTAAATTACCAATATGAACCCAAAGATAAAGGTGAAGTAGTTGATGGATCATATGTTTTATTCACCTGGTCATAGAACCAGTCAACCCAACAAGCTGATAAAGTAAAAATAAGGGAAATTTCTTAGTCTATAATTTCAATTTCCAAACAAGCAACTTCTCTACCTTTCTAGTCAAAGGACCCAGTGAGTAATAAAAAGGTAAATACATCAAGCATTCCTCCATCTTTAACTTTAATTCCATAGACCAGTACCACCCCTCCTAAAAATTAGAAAGATGAATTGCCTTCCTCTATTCTTAGTCCACTTAAGTCATTTGACATAATCGACCATGTCAAGAAGAACAAATTTCAAATGTCTAAATTTGAATTCTTGCAATCCAATATTGAGCAGTTGGATAGGTTAGTTTAGTGTGTGAAGAATAAAGTTATCCCTACAAGACAAGATGTTAAAAAGGTAACTCATGATCCCCCAAGGAACATTTCCATCCCAAACAACCTTTTCATTGCTCCTCCTACTACTTCTGGAAGGACTAAACCATTCTATGTCTCCCTAATTATAAATGGACATCAGCTGAACAATTACATCATAGACTCAGGTGCATCAGATAATGTCATCCCTACCAAAGTAGTTGAATCCCTTGGTCTCACACTGACCAAGATATTTTGGAGATGTTTCTCCATGGAGAATAAATAAGTGCCACTAATGGGACAAATCAAGGATGCCAAATTTGTATTTGCCACCTTTCTAGAAAAGAGAATCAAGATGACAGTCCTAGTGGCCAATGTCCCAGCCTCATACGGCATCCTTCTTAGGTGAAATTTTTGAAAAGATGTTGGAGGAGAACTAAGCATGGACTTGTCTGAAGTGAGGATCCCTGTCAAAGGCATCGTGTAGAGGCTACTTCCTGAAAAGGAGGCAAAATATGTTGTCACCCAAGCATCGATCCCTAAAGCTCAAATTCTATTTTAGTCTTCAGGTAGGGTTAACATTTTTTTGTCTACTGAAGACATTCATATTATATTAGATGAAAGTTCTATAGGTGGAAATCTAAGAATTGGTTTAGATAAAATAATAAAAGGCATGAGAGAGCACAATGTAAGCCCAAAGGATTTGATCTCTCCAAATGAAGAAAAATCTGAGAAAGGAGCAGTTTCTGATGATGTATGGATACTAGGATTTGATGGTAGCTACTCTTCTATCGATGCTGGAACCAAGACTGTGTTGATATATCCTCAAAGAGATATCTTTCCTTCTTCATACAAGTTTCAATTTAGCAACACCAACAACACTATCGAGTATGAATCTCTGTTACCTAGGTTGAAGGCTACTCAAGATAAAGGTGTCAAACTCCTTCACACCAAAGGAGATGTTGAGCTAATCATTTGTCAAGTATCTGATGGGGACAATCAAATCATGTGCTGGACTGAACCAAAAGAGCAAAAATCTATGGTAGTGGACCATAATACTGCATGCCAAAGTCAGGAAAAGGAACTCTTTACCAAGAGAGCAAAGATTTATGGTTTTCAGATTGGAGACCACACCTTGCCATGGGGCAAGAAGAGAGAACCAAAAGGAGTGCACAAAAAATGTGATTCCTGATAGAGACTTCCATTCGCCCATCACTGATTTTGGGGAGAAAATAGTTTCTTACTAGTTTATCAAGATGGAATGCCATTTTCACTATCTCACAGTGGGTGGCATTTGAAGCACGTTAAATCTTGAGGCATCAGATAAGATCATCTGTACATATGTATATTTGTAAAGTCTTTATTTCTATTTTGTGTTTTTAATTTTTGTTTTTGGCACCTTTCTTTTTGGATAGCATGACTCCATAGCCCAATGGCACACATCAAGGCACTAGAGATTCTAGTTTCTACTTCGCTTAGCTATTCCAAGTCTTCAACTAAAAGAAGTTCCCCAACTAGAGCTAGTTGTCGTTCCCAAAATTTGTCACTCATTTTTGGGACAACATATGAACTATTTTAGTCCTACAGGCCAAAAATTCCCTCTTCCCTTCTCAAAAATTGCTTTGGGCATTCAAATTCTCCATTTTAAAGCTTTTCCAGCTAATGGACTTTGTTGGAAGAAATCTACAGACTCTACAGGCTTAAATCTATGGACTCTGCAAAAAATAAACAAGCTCTCAACACTTAGGCAATTTCAAGGTTGGTTCAATGCCAAGGTTCAATGATGTCGGCAAGCTTTTTAGCAAAAGTTTAAAGTTCAACCGCTTCAACAAGTTCAATGGCTTCAATTGGCTTCAAAAGACTTAATGAGAAAGAAGAAGGCTTGAGCCATTGAACCTTAAACCAAAATGGTTCAAAGGTTCAATGGGTTCAAAGGTTCAAAGGTTCAATAAGTAGTTGGTTCAATTTTTTGGTACAAGCGGTCAAGTTGAACACAAGAAGAAAGCGATTGAACCATTGAACCTTGGAACTATTAAACTATAGTTGGTTCACTTAGTCAGTTCAATCGGTTTGTTCAAAGGAATTCCCCAAAGCAAAGAAACCAAGTGCCCTTGTGGAAGGTAGAGAATATTGGTTCAAAAATCAAAGGAAGCGTGAGATAAAGGGATGGTTCAATCAAAGACCAAGAAAGTGATTGAACTGAGAAAGAGATTGAACTAAGGAAGTGATTGAACCAGGAAAGTGATTGAACTAGGGAAGTGATTGAACCATTGACATCCCTATGGACATCAAATTTAAGTTAATGAAATATCCATCAATTTTCAAAGACGACGTAGACCCTGTGAACAAATTTTGTGACTGGCCAAAGAGATAGATTGAGAGCTTATATTGCACAGATAAGGACAAAATATAGTGGAAGTCACCACGTGTCCCTTGTAAAACTTGATAGAAAATGCCAAGTGTCAATGTCCACTATTTCTTCCTTTTATCTCATTATTAATTAAGGACTATGGTGGGTCCCAGGTGAATTGGTAAGGTAAGCGGAGCATGCCAAGTGGCATCATCTGTGTGAATCCAAATGAGTCCCACATGTTTCTATGGTGTTTCTAAAAGCTCAGTGGAAGCTGCCATGTGTCATCTTTTGAAGGACTCTCAAAGGATATCTGAAGCTTCTATAAGGTAAATGGATGCTACCAAGTGTCCTCACTTGCTTCACAGTGGAAAGCACCACCTGTCCCTTCATCAAGAATAAAGCACCTAAGAGCTCAAAATACAGCAAGGAAAGGGGAAATGATGGAGAAAGATTAGAAAATATCTACACATGGGATATGTTTTTAGAAGGTGAAGTATCCAACCAAGTGGACATTAGAGAGCATGAACATTCAATGGCATGACCTATTCTCTTGCATTGAGTAAAGTGAAAACAACTGTGCACACATCAAGAAACACATTAGGCGGCCCATATTTAAGACTGACACCTGATTTTAACATAGCCCATGGATATAATTTAAATTGCACTAAAGGCATTGAATGCATCATAGGCCATCATTTTTGTGAAACAAAGCACCCAAGTCATTCTTGGAGAAATATATATTGGACTCTCTCTTATTGTGTTAAGAGGATCTCTCTGTTATCAAAAACAAAACTCTACCCAAATTGAAAGGCATTACTGAGACTTTAAGCTCAAATTGTTGATCATATTTCATTATTTGACTAACAAAACAATTGAGTTTTCAGACTTTGTGCTGAAATAGCTTGGTTATTGGGTAAATCATTATTATGTCTATTTCCTTAATACTATTTTATCCATTTAATTAAATAAGAAAAATTAGTGAATGTAATTAGGAAGGTGTTCTGAAGCCCACTGTGGAGAGACTTTGTGCTGCTACAATTGTCTTTAGTTTGTATAATTTTTGATTCTATGTAAGGGATCTTGGGATGACTTTATGCCTTCATTATCCTTTATATTTCACTCTTTGGTAGTTGAGGTGGAGACTTTGTGATACATTTCATCCTACTGTGTTACTGCGCCCTGTTACAGTTACTTGTCACTACCTGAAAGGTTCCTATTGTCTGTTGAACAGCACTTCTGAAAGAAGAGGAGTGCCTTCTGTCATTTCATTAGGATTTATCCTTTTATTGGTGTACATCATCTCTAAAAAAAGAGAGATGGATGGTGTTATCCTACCCCTACGTGTTATTTTCAGCATATTTATAGTAGATTAGCATATATATATATATATATATATATATATATATATATATATATATATATATATATATATATAGCCCCTTCATACTTAAAAGGAACCTACCCTTGATGAGAGGAGAGATTTGTCCCCTTTTGATGTAGTAAACCTACACATTAGGCTGACCAATTTACCTATGCTATGGTTGAAGAGACGTATTTTGCTCAACAGTTAGCTAATTGACAATATATTCACCCAATAGTAATAAAACTACTCATGATTCTACTACTGGAGAGATAACCAAGAGGATGTTGTAAATCAACTAAAAAGTTGTTTATCTTTTTGATGTGCATTATAAAAACTAAAGAAATTGACATTGCTATAACACAAATATATCAAAATCGATAGTGGACAACAAAATAATCAGTTATGAATCTTAAAGTTTGATAGTTCCAAATCCAAGAAAGGTTGTGGTTATGGAATTTATCTCATCAATCTAATGGAGAAGGCTTATTTGGTTATATTCAAGTCAAATTTTTCTTGTACAAATAATGTTGTTGAATATGAATTGTTAATTCATTGATGTCAATTTTCTATCAATATTAAATTCAAATACTTGAAGGTGTTATTTAAATCATAGATTATGCTTAAGCAAGTTATAATCCATTATGCATGTACTTACAAACTCTTATTAAGGAACCAAAGTAAAATATGGAATTTGATGCACATAGAAACCATACCTCATTGGAGGAATCACACAATAGATTTTTTGGAAAAAATAACAATTACATTATATCCAATCCTCATTTCCTAATTCAAGAGGGTTTCAATAAAATTAATTTTGATTCCTTCCATCTTGGATAATATGAAAAAGTTTTAGGTGCTTAATGATGATCAACATATTATTGACTTTATCATGAACACAAATGTATTTAAATCTCAAATAATTGATGACACTTATAGATATGACTTTGATCTAAATGAAGAAGGTGCATTGCAATTGAAAAAATAACATTATTAAAGGTATGGTGTCTTTGGAAATGTTATCTTACAAGGACTATCAAGGTGAGAAAGAGAACATAATTTCTTCCAAATGTATGTTGCATGAGTAATGGAATCTTGGGAATGTAAATGATTCAAAGAAATTGATCTTAGGCATAATTTCTATTGATATAGGGAAGCATAGACTTGTATAAGAGTTGAAATATTATATGGGCATCATAGCCTAGATTTATGAAGACTTGAATGTCTTTTAAACTTCAATCCTCACTACTACCATTCATCTCATGCTAGTATTTAATCATTCCCATCAGAGATAGAGGCTTGTGAATCATTAATCTTCAAGGAAATAAATAATTTATTTTCAACCAAGATTATATTTCATGCTAAGCACTCTACATGGGTGGAAAACCTTGTTCCCATGTGGATAAATAGTGGAGAGATACACTTGTGCATGGATTTTATGAATTTAAATAGGGATTCAGAGAAAAATAATTAACCATTTCCATCATGGGATGAGGTGTTACATACTTGAATGGTTCATAAATGATGTCACTTTTTGATGGATATTTTTGTTACAATTAGGTATTGGTGAAATATGAATAAAAAATCAAGACAACTTTCACCAAAAAATGGGGAACCTTCACATACAAAATAATGTCATTCAAAATAATCAATACAAGAGATACATTTGAGTTTGCCATAGAAATTGCATTCAAATATATGATTGTTAAGTGTATTATGGTTTATATGGATGATTTAACCATATTTTATAAAAACTAAGAATATCATGTGAAATACTTGAGAATGGTATTACAAAGTTATAGAGAACATGGTATCTCCTTAAAACCAAATAAGTGTATATTTGGAGTTACCAAAGGAAGGATGTTGGGCAATATTATTTTTGAAAGAGGCATATAAATAAATCTTGAATAGGTAGAACTAGTTTTAAAATTTACCTTGCCTAGAAATAGAAAGGAATTAAAGTAATTATTAAGTAAGTGTAGACACCTTAAATATGCACACTACAATTTTGAATGTCAGAAAACCCCCTGGACTACCTAGGACCCTCTTGGGACAAATCTACACCAACTTAGCCTAACCAAGCTCATCTGTAGTTAGTTTCACAAATTGGCTCAACCTAGCCTTCAATCCCTTTTTCCTTTGGGACCTGACCATCCATAGTTAGGGTAACCATCGATGATCACCCTTGGGTAACCCTAACTATCAAAAGTCAAGGTGCACCTCCTTAATCAAAAGCATATAATCATCTACTGACCTTTTCTAAATATAAATAATCTAAATCTTGTTGCAATCCTTTACATGGACAAATTATATATAGATGGCCTAGTTGCACCTTATGTTACACTTCTTGTTTGTTCCTATAAAAAGAGAGGAGCTTGAGAGTTCAAATGGTCTACAATAATTATCAACAACTCAGGTAGTCAAGAGTTTATTTTATAGGTCAATCAGTGTTAATCAATGTCATCAGTGTGATCAATTTAGCAATCTTATTAAGAGCTGACTTGTTGTCTCCTCTCAACTAGGTTCTTCACTATAATTACTCTGCTATAATTAGGTTAGATTCCACCAATAGGCTAACTACTTCATCCACTCACCTAATTTAATTCTGGTAAGATAATTACTTATTTGTTAATATTCATATACTATATTCCCATTTCATAATCAACCCAACCCTTGCCCATCTCTTAGAATCCATATTTTGGATCCTATTATTTAACAATTTAGCACCCTAAAACTCACATAGTAATCATCAATGGTTGAACCAACCATTGATGGTCATCTTGACTATCAACATTCATGTTGACTATCGATAGTCACATTAACTATCAATGGTTACCCTAACTATCGAAGGTCACCATGGTAGTGAAAACCAACAAGCTAGTTTCACCCATCTACCCTCAACCAAACCTAATTTTTTATATTCCTATTTGTTCACAAACCTCCTTCATATTTTCTGAAGCATATCCTAACCCCTAGCACTAGTATTGATTATTTCATCACTAATTTGATCATTTCTAGTCTATTTTCTAAGAAAACATTCTTGTGTTCAATTTTTGTACTTGTTGATTAGTGATACAAGTACATTATTTGTATTTTTGTGAATTTAATTATTTAAAACATGTATATTTGATATCCCATAGGGAAACTCTCATTTATAGGATCTAGCTATTGCTAAGTAATCCACCCAACTATCTATCTAATAAACAAGCTTACTTTAGTGCTTACTTATCTAAAGGTCTTCCTCCCAAACCAAAGAGGAGTTTTTAACAATATTCCAATTAAGCGTATGTACAAACAAACAAGTTTTTCAACCATACCCATATCATGTTTATTTTTTCTCTTTCTTAAAAATTAAAGAAAAAACTTACATGAAATATTCTGCGATGCTTGGTGGGACGACAAAATCTCTACTTGTATTTTTATTTGCATTTGTATGCTCTTCTCTCTATCTATGCTTATAATTGAAATTGAAATTTATTTTGGGCTTAAAATCAACTTAATCCATTTCTTTATTTTAATATTAGTTCACTTTGAGTTAAAGCATAGTAATCTTATCGTAGCACCATTTTTGTTACACACACTAGCCAAAACACTTTCATCAATCAAGCATCAAAATAATTTGAGACAAGGCCTGACAAATATTTCATCACCTAGAAGTCACCTTACCCTTTCTAAAAAATCCTACTTAGAGGTCATTACTAATGGGAGAAACCACCCATCTCTTTGGTTGAGTATAAACTCTCAAATTCAATATATATTGATAAATCACCTGACACCCTTATCATTATGGTGTGTGAAGTGAGGGGGTAGTCCCCAATACCAAACCACATATCAAATTAAAATAAAAAATCTTTTAAACACCTAAACAACCTAAAACTAGACATAGACTAGTTCTATCACACATTCTCATTTACTAAGGCATAAGCCAAAAATGAGATTAAAACTAAATATTAGGCTTAATGTACTTTCTAGTGTGTCTCTTGATTTCCTTGATCATTTTTTCTTGTCTTCTTCTTGATTGAGTGTTGAGTTCATTTTCTTGTATTCTCTCCCATTTTCTTTCATGGTTCTCACACACCAATAGCATAGAGACCTAATAGAGTATGACCAATCAGTAGACCAACCACCCTCTTCTACTTCCTAACATGTGGAGTACATCTCCAAAGTAGAAAAATCACCCCATCATTTGGTAAGATCCAATTTTATTTAATAATTTCCCTAATTATACATGAACTTTACCACTTTTTTGGAAAACAATCCATTTGCCCTTCAACATTATATCAACACATCCCCTCACCATGCCCCAATTTTAACTTCATCCCTAGATTCTCCTTATGGTATGCCATCCCAACTTATGAAGGATGTTACTATTTCCATGGTCACTACCCAACCTTTAGCTACTTCATCATCTTCATTCATTAATCCCTTTAATGCCATAGTTGAAAACCAACCTCTCCAACTAGATTCTACCCTTACACCTTCTACCCCTACCAATGATTCTTCCACCTTAGGAACAACCCAACCATTAATCCATCACACTCCACTGATTATTAGAGCACCTACCATCAACACAACCAACCTTCCCTCTATCAACCCTAACCCATTGCTCAATGCCACTTTACCAATATTAGTAGTTTCCATCCCTTTTACTTCACCACCTATTAGCATAAAGGTCACTACTTCTCCTCTTATGACCAACCCAACTACCATTCATGCCAACCTATAGGAATCCCTCAACAAGTACCCATTGCACCCAACCTAGGATACATCCATAAACCACAAGGGTATGTACCTATTACTCAACCACTATCATCCACTTACCCTTACATATCATCTACCCAATCTCTAACATCCACATTCTAAAATGTGACAACTCCTCAACCACCAAACAATTACCAATATGTTATCCAAATTCAACCATAGTATCCACCTTACAACCCTTTTAGTATGTCACCTCAAATTTAACTAATGAAGATGCTCATACAAAAGATGAAAAACATTGAGTCATCTATTTTAGGTTCTTATAACATCCTATCCTATGATCAAATTTGTAAGGAACCTATTCATCCCTCTATTCCTATCCAACCTCACCCTCCTCAATGGGAGCTTCTAAAATTTACCAAATTTTAGAGCAAGGAAGACCCCCAATGACACCTTGGGGATTGTAGACATGTATGTTATATGATTGATTATGATTATTCCCTTCTCCTTGGTACCTTCCCTATGTCTTTATCCAACCTAGCACTTGACTAGTATAGTGCCATCACCAAGCATTCAATCTTTTCTTTCACCCAACTAGCTCAGGTCTTCTTAGATCACTTTTTCATTAACATTTCCAAGGTCTCTATCACTGGCCTCTATTCTATTAGTAAATTTGATGATGAGTCCATTTTCAATTTTGTCACCCATTGGCAAATTTTGATTAATCATCTTTCATTTTCCTTACCTCAACCTAAACTTATAAAGTTTTTTGCTCAAGCTTGTGCCAAACATATTTCTACATTGCATGTCTAAATCTTCAAAACTTTTCATCAAGATTTCATGATGGCACATAAGCTACAAAAGCAAGCCACATATGAGGGTAAATTAAATTTATAAAACAATAACTCTACCTTTAAGAGAAATAAAACCTTCACCTCCAATCTAGGAAATCAAAATAACATCATAACTAAGAGCAAGGGAACTATGAATGCAGTTGTCATTAAAACCACCCCACCACCTAATATCAATCAGTAAAATCCTCCCAATCCCTCTAACTAAAATGCATGTAACCCAAACTAAAGCAACAAAAAAAGATCACTCTACTTAGAGAATATTATGCCTCAATTCTAGAGAAATTACTAAAAACTAAACTCATACAGCTTCCCCCCATCAAACCTCCTCACCAATTTTATTCTTCTAATATTGTACCTGCTTGGTACAAAAAGAATGACCTTTGTGCTTTTCATCTAGTAATTGAACACAATGTCAACCAAGGCAATACCTTCAAGAATGTTATCCATAAACTTATTGAAAAGGGGGAGCTCATGTTGGATAACCCCAATTCCCCTCAAAATCAAGATCTTGACATCTTAAAGAATCTTTTTCCCAACCATGCCCTATCAAAAGTGAGGACATAAAGGACAAATGATCTAATGATGCCCACATAGTCAATATGGTTCTTAATACACTTATCCATGAAGACTCAAACATTCAATATACCTACTCTTCCCCCATATCATCTATCAAGGTGGTGGAGTCACCTTCCCCTCCTTTGGAGACCCAAACCAAAAAGGTATCTTTCTCCATAGATTCACTCATTGTGTCTATGGAATCATCAAATACCACCTTGACTAGAATTTTTGAGAAAATCACCATCTCACCTAACTACCAAACAAACCACTACTCCTATGGACATTATCCTTAGAGGAGAACTTTACCTCTCATGTAGAAATCACCTATTTCAACCTTACCTCCCTCACTCAAGGAAACTAAAATATGTTTGGCACCACCGTTATTGGTTACCAATGTTTGTAACCAATAACTGGTGCAATTTTCCTTAAAACCACCCCACCACCTAATATCAATCATAAAAATCCTCCCAATCCCTCTAACTAAAATGAATGTAACCCAAACTACCATCCATTCTACCCATCTTATGAGTTTATCCTTTACATCCACTACCCAAGGATCAAGACTGGTACATAAACCTTTCTCTACATTAGTTTAAAAATTAGAATTTCCATTAAAATTAGATGTGGATGAAACCACTTTCTATCAATAGTTAGGGCTCCCTTACATCAATAAAATCCAACCTTATAACACACCTTTAACCAATTAATCTATCATTTTTCCACCCCCTCTTAAACCAATCATAACTTTTGCCAACCTCTTACCCTCTCAATTAACCAAGGCAATCATATCTCAAGCAATCAAATAGCTAACCAAACTCTTCACAAATCTTGGTGCCTTCCCTACATGGAGTTTGGACCACCCATCTTTGAAATTAGAATTAACCACATCAGAACCTATACGTAAGCCTCACCCCAAATCAACCAAAGAGGTGAAACCATTGAAAGGCCATATGTCTAGGACTTTACCTCCCTCCACCTTACCTTTCTTGGGACCTCATCCCTCAACTTTACTTGAGAAACAAGATCCTTTTAATATATGTCACCCACAATTATTGGTTACACCAATATAGTTATTAACTGATAGGCTAGTTTTTCCCAACTACTAATGGCTAGACTATCAACCTTAAACACTCCAACCACCAGCATACCCAAACCAAAACCATTAACTAGAAACACCACCTTTCCTAAAACCCCTCTTATCAAACCCATTATCACCAAAACACCCATCTTACCAACCAAAACCATAACCTCTAGACCTTTCCCACCTTTGGTTGTATCCTCTAAAATCAATTTTCAAAGGTTATTACAATCCTCTTGCCTCACCTTACCTCCTATCAAACCTTTTAATCCTCTTGGTTTGAATCTAGCTTGGTAAAATGGCCATCAAATATATTCCTATCATAGGACACAAGGGCATGAAATAGAGAGTTAAAAAGCTCTCCAGGCCATTATCTATCATCTCTATGAAGAATATGACCTCTTATGAGATGAAATCCCCCAATCCCTCTACCAACACACCCAATAGCCATTTACCAAAGCATGCCTAATCCCCTACTCTCACCTCAATGTGATAAGGAACCTATCTAACCTCTTATCACATCTTTCCTCTTTATCCACACCATTAATTTTGTCACACAATCACAAAAAAATGATAAATGGAAAGCTAAGGTGTCAATTCCATGGACATACCCACCTTCTTACGCTAAACCAAACTAGATCACAGTCTCTTCATCTTTACCTAAGTCTAAAGTTAAAATATTAGGAACCTCTAAGGATAACCCATCTGAATCCATTAGGAGGGTCATTATTAATCAACTCCACTAGACTCTAGCTAATATGAGCCTCTACGATCTCATTTACACCTCACCTCACCATTTTTAGGCCATGATAGAGGCTATGTAAGCCATTGAGATTAGACTAGGAGACTCCTGACCTATAGAGGCCTTCATAGGTGCTTTCCAATTCTCTACCCTTATTACCTCCAAGGACTTAGAGATACCTTCTATCCACCGTAAGAACCTAGTTCCTCCTCTCTTTATTACAAACCATATCAACCAAAATAACATCAAATAGGTTATGATCGATGGGGGATCCAACATCAACATCATCTCTTCCCATGCCTATGAGCAACTCAAATTATTGAATAATTTCATGTCTAGAACTTTATCTGTCCTTAGATATTTTAATGATGTCGTGACCACTACCTTGGGAATTTTTTCCTCCATATTCATCTAGGACCTCAAACGCTCCCTAACATTTTTTACATGGTCGAAGGTGAATTCTAGTACAACATTCTACTAGGAAGACCATATATCTACTCTATGGGTTGTATACCTTCTACCCTCCATCATTTTGTTAAGTTTAAACATTAAGGTCAGGTTATCACCATAAAAGCTGACGCTATCCCTTTTGTAGCATTCAACATGAACTATCAACCTAATGACATCCTCCTACCCCCAATAAAAGCACCCTAAGCATCTACTACTAAGCCCTCAACCATAGAAAATGAAGCCATTGCTTCCCCTTCCATAGAGGCATCTACTAGTTCATCTATTATTGCAAACTAGATACCCTTCATTTATCCCTTGGAACCTAACTTCTAATGCCTTACCCTTGGAGAATACCATTTCCTCACCCTTGATGCCTTCCAAACTTCCCAAGAATTAAAAAACTCAACTATGGACAAGGTTATGATCCCAAGATTAGAGCCATTATTCCTTTGAGACCTCCTAACTATCAAACTGACTCCATCTATGGGGGACTTGACAAGCCACTTAACACTACCACCACACCCTCTTCACCTCAACCACTCACCTCCACATTCACTTACTTGGACAACCCAGACTTCACCAAAAATATACCTTCATAGGTGTAACTAGAAAGGGTTTGGTTTATCATGATACGAGCATGGCCCACACACATTGATCTAAATTGGGACCTGAAAGCCTCATGAGAATCACAACCATGGCTTCATTCTACCCAATAAGAAGAAAGCCACACAACCTACCACTACAATTATTGAAGAAGAGACCCCTTCCTCACTAATGCCCCTTCCACCTGAGTATAAGGATGAAGACATCATCCCACCTAACTTATTTTTGTCAACATAATCACCCTTAGCTTCTTGACTTATCAAAAGGAAGGGACACCCTTATCCATCCCTTTAACCCATCCTAAACTTTGGGGATAAGACTCTCCTACCATTAACATTGTTCAGTGCTAGGATGATGATTCTATTCTCACCTACTTTGGTGCACCTGATTCCTCCATCCACAAATCCTTAAATTGAAAAACCTAAACTATGTTGAATGAATCCACTATGGATATTGACATAGGCACTTTGAACAACCCTCATGTTTTCAAACTTAACCAATCTCTCACCATTAAGGAAATTTAAGAATTCTCTACCTTCCTCTAAGATAATAGCATTGCATTCACCTGGTCATATGCCGACATGCCTAGTATTGACTTGGCCATTGCCACCCAAAATAATGTAACCAATGATGATGCCAAGCCTATCAGATAGTAACTTTGTTGAATGCATCTTTTCATAGACCTTTTTTCAAAGATGAGATTCAATGCCTCCTCTATATCAACTTCATTTAACCCATAGATTATCCCTCATGGGTTTTGAACATCGTTCATGTCACTAAAGCCATAAGGGGACTACATATCCATGTGGAGTTTCATGACCTTAACCTCACCTACCCAAAGGATGACTTTCCTCTACCTAGTATTGACTATCTTGTTGATCTTATAATAGGCCATGAGATGTTGTCTCCCATGGATGGAATCGTAGGTTATAATCAAATTTTGATTACCCTTGAACATTAGCACAAAACTAACTTTGTCATCTCATGGGGGGGGGGGATTTCTATTATAGAGTCATGCCCTTTGGTCTTAAGAATGATATTACAACCTACCAATGTGATACGACCTACATATTCCATGACCTTATCCATAAAATCATCAAGGACTACATGGATGACCTCCTTGGGAAGTCTAAATATCACAAGGACCAATTAGCCATTCTCAAAATTATCTTTGAGACTTATGCATTACCATGTCCATTTCAATCCCAAGAAATGTATTTTTGGGGTCTTATTAGGCAAAATCCTTGGATTTGTCATTTACCTTCAAGGAATCAAAGTGGATCCAACCAAAATTAAATCCATCCTCAAGATGTTACCTCCAACTAATCTTAAGCAACTCTACAACATGTAGGAGAAGCTCCAATCCATTCATTGCTTCATCTCTCTGATCAATGTCAACCTTTTCATCACTTCTTGAAAAAGGATAACTATTTCAAATGGAATATTGATTGTCAAAAGGACTTTGATGTACTCAAAGAGTACCTTCTATCTCCACCTATCCTCACACCCACTAAGGATGACCAACATTTTTTCCATTGACCATTCCTTAGGGCAATGCTTGCCCATCAGGATGAACAACGTAAAGAGTAAGCCATCTGTTACATAATCCACACACTTTTCAAGTATGAGACTCGATATACAAAAACCAAGAAACTTTGCTTTTCCCTAGTCTTTGTGGCCACCAAACTTTGTCACTACCTTATTAACCACATAACTTTTGTCATAACCAATACCGACCCACTCAAGTACATTCACTCTAAGCCATACCAAAACCACTGTATGGCCAAGTGACTCATGATTTTAGCTAAGTTTGACCTTGATTTCCTCTAGTAGAATTTAATTAAGGGGTAAGTCACTGTTGACCAATTGGTTGACACACCCCTAATAGACAACCAACCTCTTCCTCTTGAATTTCCAGATGAGTCTCTCATAAGCATATCCCAATAAAATTTCACCAATCACGTAACCATGTTCTTTGATGGTTCCAAATGTCAGCATAGTGGGGTAGCTAGTATCATCCTTATCCCTTTTGTTGGTTAAACACTTAATTTATCTTTTAAACTCAACTTTGAATGTAGAAATAATGTGGCTGAATATGAAGCCCTAATAATAATTCTCCAAACTACATTAGCCTTGTGAGTCAGAATAATCAATATTTTTGGTGATTCCTAACTTGTGGTCAACCAAGTCAATGGCATTTACCTTTGTAAGAAAAAGATTTTTCAATTATATAAATAGTTAATCACATAACTCTTGACATAATTTTAACACAACCACATTTAAACCACCCCATAATCTACCAACAAGTTTGCTGACACCATCACTTCTCTTGCATCTCAGATCCTGTCATCACCCTTAGACTCCAATCTATTAGTCATTGTCCATCACCTCACTGAACCTTCCCACATCAAGTCAGACACTCCAATGATCTTCAATGTGGAGGATATTTAGCCTGACCTTTGGTATTAGAAAACCTTTGACTACCTTAACCTTGACATAGTTCCCTCTGGCCTCTCTAGGAATTCCCATCGAACATTTTTTCAAAGCACCGCTATTATACTATTATAGGAGGAATTATTTACAAGCATGGATTTGACGGTCTCCTATTATGTTACCTCCATGGTCCAGAAGCATCTCATTCTATCAAGGAGATGCATGACGGTATTTTTGGGGGCCAATTTAGTGGACTCATTGAGGCTAAACATATCCTTCACTTGGGCTATTACTGGCCTACCCTCAATCAAGACTATTATGATTATGTGAAAAAGGGTGTCAAGTGTCAATAACATGCTAATTTACATCATGTACCTATCTATAATATTTGCATTTACACTAATTTTTAGCTATTTTTACAATGGGGTCTAGACCTTATTAGTGAAATTAACCCCCACTCTTCATAGTGACATCAATCTATCATCACCGCACCCAAATATTTCACCAAATAGGTGGAGGCTATTCCTCTTGTCTCAATAAAATCTAAAAATATAATTGAATTTATTACCCATCACATCATCTATCACTTTGGTTTTCCCCATAAGATCATCACTCAAATGGAAAATCCTTTAAAAATAAACAAGTTTAAGGTCTTTGTGATGTATTTGGAATTGAACTAAGTTTCTCATCACCTTATCTCCCATAAGCAAATGGACAATTATATGCCTCTAACAAAACCCTTAATGACATTCTTACCAGAATAGTCAGTGCCTCATGTCAGGATTGACACTTTTACATCCCTCTCACCTTATGGGCATATCATACTAACATCTGAACCCCTATAGGTGCTACACCTTTTTATCTAGTATTTGGAGTAGATGATATATTGCATCTTGAAGTCTAAATACCTTCTCTTCACATATCTTTGTGAAACCTTATTTTAGAAGATGATTATCATCAAGAACATTTAGTTTAACTTGACCTACTTGATGAGCAGCATTTGGATGCTCTTTCCCATCTCTGTGTCTATAAAGAATGAATCAAGTGTGTTTATAAAAAACACCTGAAAGTGCAAGAATTTAGTATTGGATATCTTGTTTGAAAGGAAAGTCAACATGTTACTAATATGGAGAAAAGTAAAAGGGGAAATTTAAATTTGATTGGATTGGACCCTACATCATAACTTGTAAATATGGATTAGGAGCTTAGCATTTATCCTCTTTTGAAGAAAAACTAGAACCTGAGCCTCTTAATGCTTTGCATCTACATCCTTTCTATTGTTAAAGAGGGTCACAATCACCATTTTTATAACTTAAGATCATCCCCTATAACTACAATTATTTCCTTCTTCTTAGGGGAAATCAACTACAGTTGAATCATGTTATTATCCATCATAATCATAGCCTAATCTTCAACTATGGGTACCACGACTCTACCCATGGCATTATTTTCATGATACTTCCCATATCTCTTCAAGATCAACTACCATGGTCATTTTCACCTAATCTTATTCTCACCTATGCAACCATCTCACAATCTTAGCCTTGACTTCATAAAGGTAACCCCTTGAGCATCTATAAGCAAGTCTATGTCGAGCTAAATCAAATAAAAGCAAAAATAAATATTAAAAGTCAAAAACAAATTGTGGGTCATTCTTAGCAATCATAGACTACTCCCTTGAAGGATAGCTATTGAAAACTAATTTGAAATTGAAAAACATAAGGTGGGCTAAACCCTTGAAGGACATATATCAAAATTATTTGAACTAAAGCATATAAACTTAGATCACTCCCTTGAAGGGTGGCTAAGTAAATCATTTTCAAATCTAGAAATTTTTTGAATCTTCTTACATTGATTAGCTTCCCCAACCCTAAAACAAAATCAAAAGTAGTGAAAAAACCATACATAAAAGCAAAAGTAATGACAAATACAAAAATTGACTCTCATAAAAGTAATAATCTTGGACAGTCGTAATTGACTTTATTCAATAGACTTCCTGCATCGATCAATCTACACTATATATGAGCATAAACTTGATTATACTATCTTCTTGGAAGCTTACATAAGAGGCATGCTAGTCTCACAAAAAAAGATTTAGTTTCAACCATCCTCCCTCCATATATTATATGCACAAGACTATAAGATTACTTGACATAATGTGATCAAGATACCCATTTATCAACCTAAGCTTGCTAATACGAAGCATTAGAACAGCATATTTTCATTAAACTAATCAAACTTTAGGTTTTATTTTTTGTCCTTACTAATGAAAAGGAATCATGTTTCTTATATTATCTTTTATTGGTTCATGTGGATGTATATCTCATGATTCTTGTCAATTTCCTTACATTTAGTTTGTTATCTACTTACTTTATGTATTCTCATTACATCCTTAACCATGTTCACATTATCATAAACAACAAATATCAAATAACAAATGCAACATTATGAAATATATCCATGAACCACATCACATATCTATCTATAATCAAAACACCATGAAATTGCATCATATCACATCATATCATAAACATCATCCTATCCATCTTCCATCAAAACATCATATGAACATATCTCATATCATAAACAACCCTAATTACAACATTCATCTTCATGAGCATAAATAAAGTCAATGATCGAAGCATCATGAACCATATCATATATCCTCTATCTATCTATGCATTTACCATAACATCACAATAATACATCTGATAACATCAACTCATGCAAAACACATCAACACAACCATAGAAAAAGTCACCATGATTGCATCATCCTATGACATATATCCATCCTTAACACATCCTCTCATATCCATGAACAATATCAGAGCATCATAACCATCTTTTAAACATCACATGCCTAAGCTACTAAGTCAACATCTCATAAAGCATATGCATGAAACCATAGACCATCAACCATAAAAATGAACATAATTATCCACATTAGCATATAAACCATGAACCATAAACATACCTCATATATATAATCAAATGAAAACAACATGATCATCATATACATCGAAAAATAAATACATGCCATAATGTCTCTCTTTCTCAAAACATGCACATCTTGTTGCGTCCCATAATAAGTGTTGGTAATGCCTCATGGTCCCTTGGCCAACCTCCTTCATATGATGCCACTCATTATCTATCATACTGTCATAAAATTTTGCAAAGATCTTTGGGATTCAGTCTCACATTCTGATATACTCGTGTGCCTACAAAACAATCACATTAACATGTACACTTAGTCTTCCACCTCAAGCCATGTATTGACCTATACCTACTTTGTTCAACCTATTTTACCCTACTGACCTGCATTTACAATATAAAAATTCCTTAACTACTCTAAATCTTAACCACATACATTTCTTATCTATATAATTCTATCACAAACAATTTTTTCACCTCATTATAAATAGTTATATTACTTCTACATATCAACTTCTTCAACTATCTAACCTATCATTTAAAACCCTATCAATTTCACCCTATTGACCATTATTACCCCTTTAACATGCTCAAAACATTTTCAAACGCCCTCTCCTTAACTTTCCACATTTTAAAATCACATTACATAGCCTAAATCTATAAACTTTCAAAACTATCAACCAACCCTACCTTTACAAACATGAAATATTTTACAAAAAATCCTCAAAAACTTTCCAAAACCCTCCAACATTTACAACATTTTTTCACACCTACCCTCAAGTCCTCAACCATCGATAGTTCCTTGAACTATTGACAGTCCCTTAGGGGAAATTTTCCCCTAGGGTTGACCATCAATGGTTGGGTTGAACCATCGATAGTCACTGTGTGTGACCATCAATGACAAAACCCTTGAACCCTAAACCTCCCAAAAATTCTAGAACATCCTCAAAACAAAAAATTAACCCCCTAAAACTCACCTACAACCTCTTACCAGCCAAAAGTATCCTTTCCCTCTCACTTTCCACCATTACATTAACTAATTTCAATAAGAATGCATATTAGGGCATCATGACCTAGGACAAGTTTTAAAACCTTACCCCACTATTGGTACACTCTAACTTTAAACCAATAAATTCAACCAAACTATCAAATTTACAACACGTCCTACCTCATTATGTGAGTGATACCATGACTAAAGCCCTTGCCTTCTTACTTAGCCATGTCCTCATCCACCCTCCATTTATTACACTCTCGATCAATCTCCTCAGTCAAATAATCCACCTCAGCAATCACTTACTCTATCAAGTCCAATCCTCTCCTCAGTCAAGCATAAAATTCCAAATGGAAAAATCACCCAAAGATCAAAATGCCAACCAAAAATGGTAAAAGAAATTTCACTTTTCAATTTTCTCCTCTCAACTTCTCTAGGGCTTTTCTAATCATCGATGATCAATGTGATCTTTAATGTTTGACCCTAAGATAACTCCTAACTATCAATGGTCAGGGTCCCATTAATTTTTAACCCTTTTCCCAAGCACCCTATTTTATCCTTGACCCATTTGAAAAACTACATTTGGTCTAAAACTTCTTTATGAATATTTCATCTATAGAACTAGGTATGTAACATCCACTTGCCTAGTGAATTTAAAGTTAGCTCAACCATTCCCAACCAACCTTTACTAACCCATTTCAACCTTACCACCTGGTCACCTCATTATTGGTTCATTTTGACCCATTTGGTATGTTATTTGTGACAATTTTTGCTTGGTTATTTAACCATAGTGATAACATTTCTATGTTGACCCTTTTGAATTTGATGCCACCTCATGCATACAAGACCCATTTATGTCTTTTTTAGATCAGTTCCTACCTTGGATACCCATGATACTTGACACATTTGTTATTTATCTGGGATCACTTCCAACCTAAGATGCCTACCAAAAAAACATAAATTACTTAGGAGACTTGCATTTATGAGTGTTCCCAATCATCATGCCTATAGGCGGTCACCCAGTTCACTTGTCACTTGTCATTATTAATAAAAACCCTTATTTTTACCAACATTAGCAACTTTATTCTCTATGTGATCTTGACTAATCACACTTAGTCACATTTTGTGCACAAGTTTGTGTTTCAAATAGCCAACCTCGCGTCACCACCTCATGACTAACCATATACCATTTATCAAACCCTGATCTAATCTTGGTTTCACCTCATCGACTCTCAATTTGAGGGGGAACACATCCTCCTACTCTAGAGGTAACCAAACCTTTGACCCATACTTCATTTTTGTTTTATAGTTTGTTCACATAAGACACATAATAAAAAGGGGTAAATTGTAGACACCAAAAATACACACGCTATGATTTTAAATGTTGAAACCCCTCCTAAACTACCCAAGACCCTCTTGGGACCAATCAACACCAATCTAGCCTAACCAAGCTCATCTATAGTTAGTTTTACAAATTGTCTCAACTTAACCTTCAACCCCTTTTTCCTTTGGGACCTGACCATCCATGGTCAAGGTAACCATTGATGATCACCCTTGGGAAACCCTTATCATCGATGGTCGAGGTGCACCTCCTTTATCAAAATCATGAAATAATCCACCAACCTTTTCTAAATATAACTCTTCTAAATCTTATTACAAGCCTTTTTGAGGAAACATTATATTTAGATGGCCTAGTTGTACCTTGACTTCCACCTCTTGCTTATGCCTATAAAAAGAGAGGATCCAGGGAGGTCAAATGATCTATAATAATTATTAGGAGCTTAGGTATTTACAAGTTTCTTTTGTAGGTCATTTAGTGTCAATCATCATCATCAATGTAATCAGTTTAGTAATCCTATTGAGAGTTGACTCACTATTACCTCTAAGTTCTTGTGTACCATTATTTTGATAGAATCAATCTAGATTCCACCAATAGGATAACTATTTCAACCACTCACCTAATCAAATTTTGGTAAGATAAGTATTTGTTTGTTAATATTCATATACTTCATTCCTATTTCACAATCATCCCAACCTTTGCCCATCTCTTGGAATCCATATTTCAGATCCTGTTATTTAGAAATTTAACAACCTAGAACTCACACAATAACAATCAATGATTGACCCAACCACTGATAGTCTGCCCAACTACCGATGGTCATCTTGACTACTAGTAGTCACCTTAACCACTGATGGTTACCTTAACTACCGACGGTCATTGTGACAATGAAAACTAACAAGTTATTTTCACCCATCTACCCTCAACCAAACTTAGTTTTTTGTGTTTTTTTTGTCCACAAACCTCCTTCAAATTTTTTTAAGCATATCCCAACCCATTATCACTAGTATTAATTAGTTCATCACTAATTTGATCATTTCTAGTTTATTTTTTTAGCAAACATTCTTGTGTTCAATTTTAGTACCTTCTTTCCAGTCCTATTGTCTTCATTATTTAAAACATGTGGATTTGATATCCCCTAAGGAAACTCTCACTTATGGGATCTATCTATCACTAGGCAATCCACCCAACTATCTATCTAACAAACAAGTTTGCTTTAGTGCTTTCTTATCTATAGGTCTTCCTCCCAAGCCAAAGAGGAGTTCTTCACAATATTCTAATTCATTGCACATAAAAACAAACAAATTTTTTAACCATACTCATATCAAGTTTATTTTCTCTCTTTCTTAAAACTTAAAGTAAAAACTTACATGAAACAATAAGTTCCATTTTAGATGCAAATTCATTTCAGGTTTTTTGAACATAGTTAGACCATTAAACAACATGATGAATAAATATGCTAATTTTGAATGGATTAGTGAGCCACAAATTGCATTTTAAAAAACTGAGAAATCAATTGTGAGCACTCTAATGCTGATTAGTCTAGATTACATGTAACCCACATACATTTATTCATTTTCTTCAGAATAATCAAGTGTTGTTGTTCTAACTTAGATAAAAGAAGTTATAAATGAGAAGACAATTTATTTCATGAGTTCTCCACTCATAAATTATAAACTTGGATATTATATGATTGAAAAATAAGCATTTAATTTGATAAAATAGTTGACAAGATTAGGAATTATATTTTCTAAAGTAACATTTTTGTCAATGTACTTGACCTTATTTTAAATGCAATGTTGATGTGAAATGAGTTAGGTGAATGTAGAGGTAATTGGGTGAGTATTTTATAATAATTTGACTTATAAATTCGTGAATAAGGATCATAAGAGGACAAGGACTTATTACAATGAAAATTTAAATTTGTTCTCAAATTAAATGTCAGCAATACACAATTCATTCCATCACTAATTATGAGTTGTTTCAAGACATAGTCTATTACTTATATAATAACAATTATCCAAATTACTTGAAATCCACTCAAAGAATATCATTATGCTTAAAGAGAAATATTTTCATCATAAAATTAGGTATTTCATATAGAAAGAATGATGGAGGTATTTACCTAAGATGTTCAAAGTGAGCTGAAGTAGCTGAATTAATTAAATATTTTCATGAAAAGTATAGAAATGGACATGGTTTAGGGAGTGATACAACTCATTAAATCATTTATTCATGTCACCTTTTTCCACTTGTTTTCAAGAATACTCATGCACATGTGAGAATCTACCATACTTTTCAAATTATATCGCATAGATAATACAACCCTATTATGCCTTTGCATTCCACTATTTAGGTTGGGACTTTTAAAAAGTGGACACTGCACATTTTTTGATTTATCAAGGTAATATTTTTGTAGTACATAAGTTCATCTTGATAGAAAATAACTATTTTACTTATTAGACTGAAACCCAAACATTCAATAATTTCATAATAGAAATGGTAGGTAGCTTCCCCTAGGAGAATGTCATCATCAGGTTTGGAATTCTATTTACTTTGATATGTGATAATAATAATTATTTCTCTTCCTTGGAATTCATAGAATGGGAATATGACAAGAAGGTAATCCTCAAATTCTCTTCTAATTATTATTTACAAGGTAGTGGTTTTGTTGAATCTAAACATAATAATCTACATGATGTGATTACTAAAATCTTGGACATGAACTCTCAAGATTGGCATAACAAATAGAACTTTACACTTTGGTTTGAAATAATTAAATTCAAGTTTTCCCTAGGTACTTGTCCTTACCACTTGGTTTATGGTCAAATTCTAGTTTTCTTGATGAATTTGAGAATCCCCACCTTTGAATTCATGAGATATTATCTTGAAATTGGTGACAAGATTAAATCTAAGCTTCTAAACTTAATGTAATTAGAATAAACATGAGATTCAACCTTAGATCACTTTAGAAAACATCAAAGAGATTTTAATCAATGGTTTAATAAGGGAGACAAAATAAAATCATTAAGGATTATATATAATCCTATTATGGGATAAGGCTCATGAGGAAAAGGGATGACATACTAAATTTAATGTCCTTTCCTTGGGTATATTCAATTTTTTTAAATATTAGGAGAAAATAATTTCAAGCTCAATATTTTGACTGATGAGGATGTCCCACTACCTACAAATAGGCAATTCATCATGCACTATTTCCAAGAATTAACTAGACTTAGGTAGCATTGTACTTTTTTTCGTATGTATTTGTTGTTTTATTTTGGTTTTCTATTTTTATTTTTGTTTATTTGTCCTTAACCTTTAACTCAATTTTGATCTAGTCTTGTTATGAATCATATGGTACATGTTGATTACAGAAAAGAGAAATGGGTTCATTGGTACAAATAACCTCAATTGATGTTTTGTTGATAAAGTATCTACCTATTTTGTTATGAAATATTTTGTTTATGAATTTAGTTTCAAATACTTATATTTTTTCATATGCTAAAATTATTCATCTTTTAATGAGTTTGGGTAAATTTTTTGACATTTGAATATATTCTATCAAAATCTTACATAAAATACACTTTAATTATTTTTGGGATTTTTTAGATGAAAATGTTACAAACAATATATAGGGTAAAAAATATATAATTTTACCTTATGTGTGTCATGGTGGTCCTCATCACAAAATTGAGGTGCTCAAATTCTTTTTTAAATATTACTCAAAAACATAAATTTTGGGTGATTTAGGAAACCCCTATCGAGGCTATAGACATCTAGAAAGTAGTAGATTAAGGCCTTGAATGGTAGAAGAGATAAATTCATCAGTGATATAGATGCTTGGCTAGAAGTAGATTAATTTATAAGCATTCATCCTAAGGTATAATTCACTAGCTTGATGATCTCAATTGTAGTAACTAGTTCTTATAAATCCTATAATTGGAATGAATGCATTTACACACACCAATAAATGTGAATATATGAGTTTGTTATAAAATATCCCCTTATTATTCTTTCATGAATTTTCTCATGTTTCATTTAATGTTTTAAGAAATATATTTTAGGTTTGTGGACACATTTATTGGTTTCAAAATACTCAGGAGTATTTTCCAGTAGAGTCATCATTTGTTTTTGATTGCATAACATGCCTTAATTTCACATTGAGAAACCATGGTATACATTATTTATCTTGTTAGTTATAGTTCTAATTTTATATATAATTTTTCTAAGTGTTTTAGGTGCATGGTGTAGTTTCCATTTGTTACCACTATGAACTTTTCAAACATAATTTTACACCATTGAATGATGTTAAATTCTTCAAAATTTTTACATGATCATATAAAATATGAGAAGAATATATTAATAAAAAAATCATATAATAATAATTCCCATTTATTAAATTCATAATAATCAAAATAAGCTTCTGTGTTAATTTATGTGTCTTTCTAGTTTTCAAATCTTTCAAGAAATCACTTTTCAGAAGGCATTTTGCATGTCCAAATCTTATCCATTTCTCATGAATATTCTCAATATGGTATAAAAATATGTGAATAATGTAGTAGTAAAAGAATTAATTAATTTTTTTAATCCATGTGTGAAATTTTAAACGATAAAAAATAACTTCTACATTGATTTTTGTATCTTCACACTTAACAAATTTCACTAGAAATCACTTTTAGAAAGACATTTTGCATGGTTAAATGGAGTCAAACTATGTTAAAATATTTACCTAAGGTATTAAAATGTCATTATAATGTAATAGTAATTAAATTATCATTAAATTATTTCTCATGTCCCAAATTTACAATGATAAAAACTTGTTTATGCATTAATTTCTATGTTTTCCCAGTTTTCAAATCTTATTTGTGTACACATTTCAAGCTTATTTTGCATGCATAAATCACACTTATGTATCTTAAAAATTTTATAAATGATACAAAAATGTTAATATTATATTAGGGTGAAGATAATTTGAAAAAAATTCCTTCAAAATGATTAATTCATGGAAATCAGATTTATCATTTGCAATAATTTTTACTTGATCATTTTTTACATTTCCAGTTTTCAAATTTTTCTAGTAAGTATTTTTAGGAAGGCATTTCACATAATCAATTTAAATCCATTTATTATGATATTAAAATTTCATTATAATACCATGGTAAATAAATTTATGTATAAATCAATCCCATATGTGAATTTACAACAATAAAAACTAGCCTTTATGATGATGTTTACATTTTTCTAGTTGTCAAATCTAGCCAATGTGCACTCTTAAAACCTATTTTTTCACAAAAAAATGCATATAAATTAATTTAAATTATTTATTTAATATATGAAAATGTGGAAACAATTAAATATTGAATAAATTGTCAAAATTCTTTTTCATGTGAAAAATTTGTAGTGATCATAATTATTTTTTGCATTAATTTTGACATTTCTTGTTATCAAATCTAGCTAGTGTGCAATATTCAAAACTATTTCTACATGGTTAAATAATATTAAATTTTATTTTAATATTTTGTGATCACCATATGTGGTAAAAATTAATTATAATTAATTCACACAAAAATACTTCCCACATGTAAAAACCATAACGATTAAAACTGCCCTCTGCACTAAATTTTACATTGTCATTTTTTCTATTTTCCAATTTTTAAATATGACCAAAAAATATTTTTAAGAAGAATTTCATACCAATAAATTAGTTCCAATCATATTTAAAATTTTCATGATGGTTTTCAAGGGTAGGAAGAATGTAAAAGTGAAGAAATTCCTAGAAAATTCATTTTCTTGGGGAGGAGCCTATAGTCTCTCTAGAATAATGCTCCACAAAATTCCCAATGATGAAAAATTACTTTTATGTTAATTTTTACTTGCTAATTTTATACATTTATACTTTCAAAATCTATCTTATGGACACTTTTAAAGCTAGTGATATCACAATCAAGTGAGGTCCAAATTACTTGAAGCTTTGTATGATAATACCCTGATGATAGTATAATACAACATAGTTTAACACTCTACAACTTTATGGGTTTTTGAATCTATGTTTGAGTGGGGATAGATGGAGACTGCTCAAGGGGGTGTGACCCTGAGCCCTCCCCTTACATCTAGATATTTTGTTCCTGACATGGGTAGCCATATTGAGCATGTGATTTCTCCCTTGGATTTTGGATCTATGTGATGGAAGGAGGCCCTTATGGGTACTATGCATAATGGTGATTTTAGTTTGATGAGTACTCTTATAGTGTCTAATTATGAGGGCATTAAGGCTCTTAATCTACCAAACCAGACCATATTAAGGGTAGTTTCTTGTATGGAATACATACTTGTGGGGAAATTCTTTGATTTCAAACCTAATATTGACTTGGTGAGATGATGGGTGTCTACAAAGTGGGTTCTAAAGGGAAGTGTCTTAACAAGTGCTATGGTAGGTGGATTATTCCTATTTAAGTTTACTTTCCAAGAGGATCTACTATTTATCCTAGCTATAAGTCCATGGCTATATGGGAATCATTATCTATCTCTATGAAAATGGAAACTTGGTTTTGATACTAAAGCGAATCTTAACAAATCAGCTCTAGTTTAGGTTAGGCTCCCAAGACTCCCACTAGAGTATTAGGATGAGGAAATATTTTCTTAGATTGGTAACTCATTTGGAGATTATGTGACCGTTGATAAGGTTGCTAAGACAAAGGAAAGGTTATTCTAAGATAGATTCTATGTTAATATAGGTATTCTCAAAACTTTTCCCACCTCCATCATTTTATAATATAAATATGGGAAGTGGAATTAGAGTATTGTTTATGAGTATTCTAGAGTTTTTGGTCAAAACTACATGAAATTGGGTCATGTATTCAACCAATGTAAGGCCCCAAAATGTACCCCATTCTCGAATGAAATGAGGAAGGATTCAGAAGGGACTTTAGAAGTCTATCCCTTCAAGGAAGATATCCTCAAAATTATGGATTCCTTCCAGTCTCTCTAGAGAAGAATCTTTAGATGTTATTATCAGTGGATGAAACACATCAAAATTTAAAGGAGAAGGAGGATGTTATACCTTAAAGATAAGTTCAAAGAATGATCTCTAGTAAGGAGGATCAATATTTAGATGATAAAATTATTAAGGAAGGCCTCAACAATCAGGTGGAAGACCCGAATGGTAGAATCAAAGAAAGGGAAGAGGGTGAACTAGTCATGTCTTCTAAATCAAAAATGACTCAAAAAACTCATATGGTAACTAATCAAGATGTATGTAGTCCTAAAGCAAAAAGGGTAAGTTTTAAGTTGGGAGCTATCACTTTAGATAAAAGCTTCTCCCTATCCCCAGGTGCAAGCACTAGTAGGAGTATAGAGGACATGGAGGGTTGGCTCACTACGAATAAGAAAGGGAAGGGAAATAGTAGAAAGAGTATATATGTGGGTGGAGATAATAATAGGGTAAGACATTCACTCAAGTAAACAAGGTAGAGAGAGATGGAGAAGGAAATTTCTAGGGGAAAGTAGACCATATTAAGTTTTCCCCTTAGGAGAACCAAAAAATGAAGATTGTCTCATGGAATATTAGAGGGCTTAATAGCCCTCATAAGCATTTGATTGTTAGTAACTACATTTTTGACAATAAAGTGGAAATTTTATTACTTAAAGAAGTTAAGATGACTGAGGAAAATTTCTAACTAGTGATTAAAAATATATGGCCTAATGCAAATTATGACATTAGTGAAGCTCAAGGAGCTTCAACAGGTATTTCCACCTTATGGAACGAAATTTTTTAAGGGAGGGAGTGTCTTTCTCTAGGCATTATATAGAAATTTATTTTCAATGCAACCTTATCCAGTGGTCCCTAGTGAATGCCTATGCCCCAAATACATGCATTATAATAAAGGAAATTTGGGTTAACCTATCAGATAGGATTAAAAGTGACAAGAGAACCAACTGAATAGTAGCAAGGAATATGAAATCCCCCTCTATCCATCTAAAAAAATGGGGGGTCAGATAGATTACTCTAATATCATGATAGATATGGTAGAGTCCTTGGGTAATACTATCCATATGAATATTGACCTAAAGGGAAAATATTTTACTTGGTCTAACAAAAGGCAAGGAAGTAGTCTTATACAAGTTAAGCTAGACAGATTCTTAATATCTTCTAATTGGACCATAGCTAACCTTATTAATCTAGTTGTTCTTCCTCGGGTGGGTTCTGATCACAACCCTTTAATGTTAAATTGGAAAGAGAGGAATGCTAAAGAACCCTTCCCCTTTAGATTTGAAATTATGTGGGCATTCCACCTAGATTTTAAATATTGTTTAACTAGATAGTGGAATATCCCTATTCAAGGACCGACCATGTATAGATTGGATCAAAAATTAGCTAGTGTTAGAAATAAAGTTAAGGGTTAGAACAAATATACTTTTGGGAATGTTTTGGTCAAGAAGAATAACATTATGGGTTAACTTCTAGAATTTCAATCCATAATAGAGCATGGAGATTTATCAGAGGAACTTCAAGCTCTTGATAACTCTCTTATTAAAGATTGGATAGTGACATTGAAGGAGGAAGAAATTTATTGGAAATAAAAATATAGGATTCAATGGTTGAAGGAGAGGGATAATAACACATCTTTTTTCCACCAGTCTACTCTAAGGTACAAGAAGTGAAACTCTATTTGTATACTTAAAGATGAGAATGGGAATGTGGTGGAGGATGATAAATAAATTAGGATATTAGCTTCCAACTATTTTGAGTCTCTTCTAGATGCTAATCATGCCAATGTTCTAATGTGAGATCATGAGTCCCTTCTAAATTCTATTCTTACTACTTTTTTTGATGAAGATAAAAGCCTTATGATTAAACCAATTATAGAGGAGGAAGTTAGGATGACTGTCTTCTCTATGGGAGTGTTCAAATATATAGGCTTGGATGGGTTCTCCCATATTTCTTAAAAACCTTTTGGGATTTTATTAGGAAGGATGTCAGTAATGTAGCTAAGGATTTATTTCAAATGGGAAGACTCATAAGTTAGTTGAATATCACTTTCATAGCCTTGATTTTGAAGAAGATGCAATCTAGCTCCATGATGAACTTTAGACCAATCAGTCTCTTCAATATAGTGTACATTTTTTTTTTGAAGATATTGGTCCATTAGTTAAAACCACTCTTGGATAATATCATTTCTTCTAGCCAAAAAAAATTTGTTCTGTGTAGGTACATACTTGATATGGCTATCACTAGTCATGAGATCATTAATTCTATTTCCAAAACCAAAACTTTAGGTATGATATATAAATTGGATATTTAAAAATCATATGATAGGGTTATTTGAGAGTTCTTTCTTAAGTTTCGCATAAAATTTGGTTTTAAAGATTTTGTGATTAAGTTGGTAAAGGAGTACATTTCCATGGTTAGATTCTCATTGTTGATCAATGGTTCCCCTAATGGTTTTTCCCCCTCAAGGAGAGGACTCGTACAAGGAGACCCTCTTTCCCCTTATCTATTTACTTTAATGGTAGAGGTGATCGGTAAAAATGCTTCTATCTTGTTGATGTAGGTATGTCTAAGGGGTAGTAAGCTTGTTTTTATTTTCCAAACATTGGTCATTCAATAGTTTGTTGATGACACTATTTTGGTTGGTATTGCTTTAGTGGTTGAGGCTAGAAGATGGAAAAGACTTCTCAATATTTATGAAGAAGCCTCTAGGCATAACATTAAATTTGAGGAAATCCACATCTATTTCTAAACACTCAAGAGGATTTGAAACAAAAAATTACCTAAGCTTTGGGTTGTATTAGTGCAAGGTTTCTTGCTACATACCTTGGTCTTTTGCTCATGATCACTAAAGTCACTTCTAACTTTTGGAATACAATTATGAAGGGAATATGGAGGAAATTAGATAGTTAAAAAGGAGATTTATTAAGTCAAGTGAGGAAATTTAAACTTCTCAAATATTCCATTCAAGGTATACCTAACTACTTCCTAAGTCTCTTCAAAATCCCAAGATATGTGGCTGAGAAGATTAAGCAAATTCAAAAAAAAAACTTTGGTCTAGAGTAGAGGAAAAAGGAGGATGGCATTAGTAGGATGGGAGAAGGTTTTTACCCCTAAATGTCAAGGGGTTTGGGCTTGAGAAGAATTCATCTCATGAATAAGGCCCTCATGGCAAAGATAGGATGGAATCTAATGCAAGGAAATAAGGATTGGGGTGATATCATGAATGCCATATATCTTAATGAGGATATAGGTTGTAAAATTCTAAATAATTTTGGACTTCCCAAAGGTTCTATCATCTTGAATGGAATTCTCAAAACATGGGGTCTCCTTTGAAGAGGTATTAGATGGAAGATTGGAGACGGAAAGAGTGTCAATTTTTTGGAGGATTGTTGGTTGAAAGACTAGCCCCTCAAAGATTTGGCTTATGAAATATTAATGGATAGAGCTTACAAATTCTTTGGTGATAAAGTGGCCAATTATATTAGTAGACAGGGGAGTATTAGGATTTGGAAGAGTATTTTGGATTATGTAATTGATCAAGATGAGGATAAAGAGATAGTTCTTCAGATACAAAAGGACTTGATAGATTATAGACTACCCCTCTTTCATAAATAAGAAAAGATGATTTGGGATAAGGATGACAAGGGTATATTTAGTGTGAAAAGTGCTTATGGACTATTGCTAGAACCTGGAGAAGATAGTCTATGGAGAAAAGTTTTTTTAACCTAAAATCAGCTTATTTGGTGGGCCCTAATTCATACTAAAATACTAATGCTTGATAATATAAAGAAGAGAGGTTTACAAATTACAAACATGTGTATTATTTGTGTAAATGAGGAAGAAACTATCACCCACCTTATTATACTTTACAAATTTACTTGGGAGGTTTGGAGTCTTATTTTGTAGAGATTAAAATTATGTTGGGTTTTTAGTGAAAAGGTGATGACGCTAGTAAGAGATTGGAGACTCCCCTTCCAACCTAAATCCCTGATTATCAAAGAATTATGGATAACATTCCCCTTCACCTTACCTGGAATGTGTGGAAAGAGAGAAATAATAGAATTTTTAGGGAAAAGTATAAAACCCTCTTGGAGGTGTTCCAGACCTTCTCCAAATTATTGGTGAAGAATACCAATTCTTGTAAATTCAAAGCTATTTATAACCCATTGGGAGAGGAAAATTAGAGACTATTGAAGCAATGGAATGTTAATATAAATATTTTTCAAATTGATAACTCTAAAAAGATATGAAGGACTAAAATTAAATGGATTATACCTCAAGAAGATTAGTTCAAGCATAATTTTAATGGGGTAGCCAAAGGGAATCCAAGGGTGTCTAGTGGAGGAGGTATAATTAGATCAGATTTGTGAATGTTTGTGGTTGCTTATATAGGGGGAATTGGCATTAAAATTAATAATAAGGATGAAGCATTAGCCATGTTGTGGGGTATTAAACTGGCTATTTCCATAAATATTAGACACCTTCATGTGGAAGAGGATTGGAAGCTTATAGTGAATGATGCCTCAGGATCAATGCGTATAGGTTAGACTCTATCAGATACTATTGGTGATATCTGATTACTTCTCAATGCTATGGAGGAATATAAGATTTATCATATATATAGGGAAGGCAATGTTGTTGCAAATGCTATGACAAACATGCGAAGTAATAGTAATGGCTAACGGTGTTGGAGGCTTATGTCTAAGATACCTATAGATATTTAGAATATTATTAATAAGGATGGAATCACATGCACAAATTAGATGTTACGGGATCCTTTTCATTATAATACTTTGGTTTAGTGGAGTTGGCTATTTTTAGCAAGGCATTAAGTTTTTTGAAGAGTATGGAATTTTTGGATTTTAAAGTCAATATGGCATGAATAGGATTTTAATTTTTCCATTTTATTAGAGTAGGAATAAGGTTAATAGAAAAGGGTAGATGACTAGGATATCAATAGGGAATGGGAGAGAAAGGAGAAAGGCCTAAATAAATGAATGGCTTATTAAGATGTTGAGTAGGCAAGGTAATGGTAGAAAGATAGATTAGATGACAGCTAGGATTGAAAGGATGATGAAGAGGCAAAATACCAATGAATGGATTAATAATAGGATAAATCAGCTAAAAAAGATGATGAGATGGTAAAAGTTGGCAGAGTGCAATAGTCAAAAGATAGTTTGGTATGAGAATAATCAATTTCCCATAAACCCCATCATAAGTGATCATCATTTTTGCTTGAGGTGGTAGTAGGGGTATTTTTTGAGAATGATAATCAAGGTGGAAAATTTAATGCCAATATCCTTAATTATTATTCCATCATTTCTATTTTTTTGTGGCCTTGAAACCATGAGAAGTATATAGAAGGGTTTATTTATATCATTAAACAATCCATTTTTTATAATCTTTTTTATGGATATGTGATTTTTAGGATTTAAAAATGGGTGGCAACATTATTAAGGTTGAGCCAACCTCCCCCAAGGAATTTTTCTAAAAACCTACGGTCTGACACATTATTTAGGAGGGAGATGTGGCTCCATTCCTTGAGGTGATGAATGGTGATGATGAGAATGTCTTGCTAGTTTATGTATTTTTGGAAGGAGGATTTCATATAGGTTCATTTGGGGGGCATTGGTTTTGAGGTTTTAGAGGATGTGATTGGGCAAGCCATGGGGCTCCCCATAAAATTTATAATGCATGGTTGACGTAGTGATGTGTTAACCCTAGAGAATATGGTGATTTTTTAGAGAAGGAGAATCTACTGTGAAATTTCATGGGGGGTTTGATAGGGGGAAGCTGCTAGAGCCATAGAGACAAATCTACCTTGTGATTATGAAATATTTCATGCTTGAGGGTATATTTAGGGTATTTTATCATTACCACTTTTCCTTGCTCAATCATTTTAGGAACAAAATGGAAATCAATTTTCCCTTATTTTTGTTGACATCTTTGGAGAATTTTATTAAAGTGGCCAAGGAATCACATTTTAAAAACCATAACCCTCTCATTCCCATTCACCAAGGCCTCATTTTTAGACTATATCACTTCCATTTGGACCTGTGCCCATCAAAAACTAGTAAAGTTTATCTGTTTGAGGACAACCCATCAACTCTAACTCCTACTATTAAAGGTAAAGATAGGAAATCCACTGAGACTCCAAAAAGCTCCTTTACAAACCTTAAGGGGGCATAAGGATTGAATATTATAGTACTCTTATTGAGACCCCAATCTATGATCCCAAGTGAAAATATTTGAAGAAAGTTAGTGGAAAACTTGTGACCCATAACTGAGAGGCTGAGGTGGATATGGTGGTTCCCTCTAAAAGGGAATGAAAGATTAGAGAGATTGAGGGAAAAGTGTCTAAAAAGGGTAAAATTAGAAAGGAGGATTCTAGTAGGGATGAGGAGCCTATCAAATATTTGGACCCTAATTCCAAAAATGAGAGGATTGATTATGGGATGGTTGCTAAGAAGTCTGGTGGTACTAGAGTTTGAATATCTAGCAAAATTGTTAGAATCCCATCCTCTCACCCCAAAGGCATTGAAATTTTTGATGACTCTAAGTTCCTTGAGGATACTATGGGGGAGGGATAAGATGAAACTCCTATAGAATCTATTCATGAGGAGGAAGGTGCAAGTCCTTTTTTTGAAATAAAGAAGTTTAGCTTAGAGGATATGGAGGAAACTATTGTTGAAGCTTGTGGCAAGAAGAAGAAAGGTAGCTGCTCCCTATGTGTTAGGATTGCTAATGAACTTGTGGATTTTAAAACTAAGATGGAGAAGATGTAGAATAAATGGAGGGTGATGGCATAATTTGCTGCCAAGGCTCTTCATTGTGTGACTTCGGTGTTTATTGTTGTTAAGGATTTTGATGAAAATGTCAAGAATGTGGGTTTAGAAGGCCTTGGTGATTACAAATACATGGTCAAATTTTTGGCTTAAAATGAGACTATTGATAGTCCATAACGGTTTTGTTGCTTTTCTTTTTTTGTGTTATTCTATTTTTTGTCAAATATTAATGTGTTGCTAATGTACTGCTCTAGGCTCATTTGAGGCCTTTTTGCCCATGGGGATGCTTTGTATAGGGTTCAAGACCCTTTTTTCCCTATATAACTTATAAAAAACATAGCTAGTTTCGTATTCATTATATTTTTCATTAAAAATATATGACTGCACATAATAACCATTTCCATAATATTTGTCACTTAACTACTTTTGATCAAGAAGTACTTAAAGGCTATTGCACAAATATTAACCTATTATTTTCAAAATAAAATAAAATGCCCTTTCAAGGATATTTCCAAGAGATTTATACAAATATAAGATGTGATGTATATTAATCATTCTTTATGTTGTTAATTTACTTTTAACCTTATTCTGAAGATGTTGATTTGGTGGCTCATGATTGCATAGTGTTGTTTAAGAAATATCTTTTAATCTGAAGCTCCATTTTCAGTTTATATTGTTGCATTGTAAATATGGTATTTTTTTTTAATTTGAAATTGTGTTACTTTAAAAGTGTATAAATTCAAGATGAAAATTTTGTCAATATTTTAATCATGAGACTTTGTTGCTTCTAATGGTACGCGTTAATAATTTTTTGATATCTTTCACCTTTGTATAATAATTAATATGTTTTATTTAATATTTTTTTTATGTATTTGGCTAGGATAAGTGCACTATTTAAGGTAGGACTTGCCACCAAAATTTAATGGAACTATGGGCCATCCATAATAAATGTGCAAAGGAGACAGAGGGGGAATAAAATTTGCATAGATGAATGAGGTCTTGTGATAAATGTTGACACTTGGGATATTTTATTTTTCTCAACAATTATCTACCACTTAAATTTATTGTGATCTTATCAGTATTGATTTTGGCATGTATTTTTATTAGATATGTAATTCCACATAGAATCTATACCCTAGTTGGCGCCTATCAATTTCTGTTTTCAACCACCTAGTGTGTGGGTGATCTTTGATTTAATTATATTTAAATCCAACAAAAGGACCTAAAGTAAGCTGGCTTATTTTTTATTATAGAGTAGAGTAGAGGAACATAAACTTACTTTCTACAATTTATTACTTTCCAAATTAGTTTTTGTTATGAGCAATGTTATTTTGAAGTATTTGTATGCATTTCATCCCATTATGTTGGATCCAAACATTGTTTTTCAAGCATATTTATATCAATTCAAAGGTTATGAATATTTTTGTTCATTATATGTGCATGTATATGGTCATTTTCTCCATATCTCTTCATAGGAAAAGTACCCATTTACTCTTGCATCTTCTTTGTTCATAATTGTGTGGATCTAGTTAGACAAAATATTGATTCCATAAATCTCATCTAGTAAAATGAATTAGATTTATCTTCACCACAACACAAACTCATTCTTTCCTCTAAACCCTTGTATTTTTCTCTTATTAATCTATTAGATTATCATTAGATTATATTTGAATATTTTAATCCATGTTTACAATATTTATTTTGATTTTAAACCATTTCATTATTATTTTTGCATTGATAAACCTATCTATGTAATGAACATGTTTTAAACTAGTTATATTTCATGCCAAATTTAAATTATTGATTTACTTGATAATAAATCCACTGAACCTGTACAATCCATCATTTATCTAAATTTATTCCAAACAAGCCCCTTGAAGTCATAGAGTTTCACATCAACCATTAAGTCACCCTACAAGCCAAGACCTAATAGTAATAAACCTTGGGGATATTTCATCTCCTTTCAAAATTGATATGGTAGATTCCTATCTTACCTAAATAGGTGTACCAAACAACACATCAACACTATCAACAAGGAATGCCCACATTTGATCAAAGACACAATAAAAATAAAGAATGGAAACACAATAAAGGTACTTTTAGTATGCAATCATTGCTCAATCCTCTTATATTACATTATAAAATCAATAAAGAGAAATTTGATGCTTTAATATAAGTCTATAATTTATAAAATCATAAACTAAAAAGTCTTGATGTAGTTATAAAAACATGGTCAATTACTCAAATGGGCATTTGATATGACAAAACCATTCAAACTAGGTTAAAATATCATGTCATAATTTAAAATTTATTTAAATATTTGCCTATGCCATGATCTTGGCTACCTTATATACTAGCAGTTGCCCCCATGGTACAAGAAAAGCTAGAGGTTAGATAAAAGTAATTCTCGTAAACATTAATGGCCTCTACATCTGACATTATTGATATTGTTTATTTAATAATAATAAACTAATAAGAATCTAGAGTTCATTAGTATGAGCTAGGAAAATACTAAATTTGAGTACCTAAATTGTAGATTTGATGTTGTCTCACCTTTATTAAAAAATTGGATGACAACCTTTTAACATGAATATAAGAATCATCACTCATATAAGGTGTTTTTTGCCAGCATGTGCTCATGATATATTGATGCACACTCATATTATGATGCAAATCGATCCCATGTCTAATATCATTTCACCAAAAAATCCTTAAACTTAATGCATTTCATGAACATAATTTACTACGATAGAAACTCTTCCTACAAATAAGAGTCAATGGGTTTGAGGCCTTTTATGTACATTAGTTTCTAACTTCAACACATGTAATAAAAATAATTTTTCATGCTCAAAACAAATACATAACAAAACTAACCAATAAATAAAAACATGTAGAATGATAGAGAAAAATACCTACAAATGAATTTACCTCGAACCTCGAATACTGACAATAAAAATCATCATGGCCAACACCAAGAATCATGGATTTCTCACTTAGGTTATACATCCAATGTTGGTACTGGCCCAACAAACCTTAAATCGGTCATGTGCAACCCTAAATTTGTCCTCTACCACCACAATTGTGAGAAACCCAAACAATATTATATATTTTTATATAGCCCCTGGAGTATGATATCACTTGACATACCTTGTCGTTGCCCCTCATAATCATTGTACATATCACCTAGATTTACATGAAAAAATAAATCTAAACATACATTAAAAAAACACATTAATTAATTATAATATATTAAAAAAAACTTAAAATAATAAAAACTAAAATAGAATCCACACCTAAATATGATTTTAACAAATTTTGAAATATTAAACATACAAACATTTAAAAACTTAATACCATTAATATATATATACACACACGAACTTTTACTCAAATTAAAATATAACTTTAAAAACTAAACTAATAATAATAATAATAATAATAATAATAATAATAATAATAATAATAATAATAATAATAATAAAAACCACATAAAACTTAATATCAAATCTAAATTGTAAACTTAAAATCATAATTTAATTCTTCAAATATCAAAACCATGACAAGTATGGTAAATAAATAAGAATGATGATGAATGATGAAAATAATCATTAGGCTTTTTTGCCCTCCAGCATTTTCCCCTTAGTTTTGATTCTGGTGTTTTTATCTTTACTGGGATGGGGTTTTGAAAGCACATTTACGGCCTCCACCACCTGGATATGGTGGTGACAATTGACTTATCATTTTTCCATGAAATGCAGGCAGCTCCAGTTTCCTGTGAGTATCTAAAGACTTCAGCCATAGATTAGTTGCATAAATATTGTGCATGAAAATGTGGCTAATGCTCCTTGCTACTGACCTCTGATACTTTAAATAAATTCATGTTAAGTGGCATAATTTTTTCATCCAGGATCCCAGATTTTATTTTTTGTGATATTAATATGTCGATCTTATGGAGAATTGCGGTGACACAGTTTCAGTTTCGGGTTATTAACTCCACATTTTTGTTTCAGGGAGGTTTTTGTAAGTTCAATCAAAGCACGTAGTATTAAAGTCCCATCTCTAAAGACAAGGGTGCTTCTTTCCTTCTAAGCTAACTTTTTTCGAGCGAGGGTGCTTCATTTTTCTACAGTGTGTAAAACCCATCTTATAATTTTTTACACCTATTCCAGGTTGGAATTGCATCCTCCATTAATGAAACAATGTGTCATTGCATCTGCTTTAGCATTGTGAATAATTCTTATGTTAATGCATCTCCTGAATAGAAGAAGATGGCTCCAAAGACCAAGTTTTATTACAAGAGCAACAAACATGGTGGGAGTGGGAAAACTGAGTCATCAAACAAAGGTCGTTTAATGGGCGTTGTGAGTGAACAGAGGGCTAGATTATATATCATTTTCCAAGTATTGTTCCTTGAATTGGTATTGTTTATTCTAGTAAAATAGTTCTACGTTCTTTTTGAAATTGATTTGATTAATAACTAAAGACATTGTTCATTCCATGTACTTCTTTTTACCATTGATTCTATTGAAATTTTGTTAAACATGTTTACTGATTAGAGACTTCTCTGCTTGTTCCTCAGAATATTTGTGCAACTTCATCTTACGTAGGGATAATGTATGCACAATTATCTGGGTTTCTTTTATTCTTGGTTGAATGTTTTTACGTTATGCCTGGTGCTTAAGTATTTGTATTAAACTAAATTTCTATGTCATACCAACCTTAAAAATTAAAGAATTGTGTAGCTACAGGCAACAACAATGGATAGAGGGATGCATGCTGAGACTCTATAAAACCACTCCACGTCATGTTATAAATTCTTTCAAATTTTTATTTAAATCAAACCAACACCTGACAGGTAGAAACAAAATATGCTTTTTTCCTTGTCTAGGCTTTGCTCCACTGTATCGCCTCTGGCTAAAAATTTCATTAATTAAAAATTAATAGTTATTGTTATTAAAATTCTATTATAAGATGCATTAACGATATTCCCACAAAAATTGTTGTATTCCATTATACATGAGACTGCTTTCATTTCAAATCAGTACAGTGAAGGTAAGTATTTAGTGAACTTTGCACTGCCACCGAAATGAAACAAGTTCGTAGGGTGTAGTTTAGATCAAATTTAAATTATAAAACAAATTACATCATAAAAATAAAAAATATTAAATATGGCCCAAAATGATTTATAACTCATGATCCTATCCCACATCTATTAGTATTGATCCCATGTCTAGAGCTTCCTATCCTTTAATCCCGGAAGCCATTTTTTGGCACACACTTTTCTAATGGAACCCTCCAAAAACAAAACTCTTACCCTTTGGGGGTTGAAAAATAGAGGAGGATTCTTTATCTAATTGAATTTTATTATCACCCTTTTGTCTAAGATGGTTGTGTTGAAGTGGGTGATTACACCCATCTTTGTTGATGGTTCCCTATACTTGTAACCTATCATGATTGTGTTAAGAATCTCATAGTTTAAATCATAATTTTCTTAACATAATTTTGTATACCACTAAGGTTCTTTGTGATTTAAGTGATGATGTCTAATGCCTCTTTTAGGAGGTGGTTGTCAAACATCATCTATAGGTCCCTCTCTAATCAGGAGTAGAATGTCTTACATAACAATGATGACCATTTATAGGTCTTATATTATTAGTGGTCCTATATATATCAATACATTATGTGGGTTTGGTTATAGCACCTAGGGTTGGATCTCTACAATGATATAACTGGGTTTTATCACCACTAGATGGTCTATCATTTATAGATTAGGAGGATCTTGATCCCTGATGTTATACTACATGTTTTCACACACCATTATATATATGTATATGTATGTATGTATGTATGTATGTATGTATACATACACACACACACACACACACACACACACACACACACACACACACACACACACACACACACACACACACACACACACACATGTATGTATATGTATATTGTATATGTATATGTATATGCATATGCATGCATGCATACATACATATATATAGCTTCTTACATATTGGCTTATACTCTTTGGCATAATTATAATTAGGAATATATATAGGGTATGAATGATGTGATTTTTTTATTGGGTTTATCTTGTTCTAACATCTTCATACACACACACACACACACACACACACACACACACACACACACACACAGAGGAAGATTTTAGAACAAGATAAACCCAATAAAAAAATCACAACATTCATACCCTATATATATCCCTAATTATAATTATGCCAAAGAGTATAAGCCAATATGTAAGAAGCCCAGGGAGTGGAGTTGGTGCATTCGAGGCCAACCATTATGGTGTCTAAAATCTTATGGTGTTGGTTTATTTTATCTCTCAAAAAATTTGGGTTGGGATTCCTTTTGAATTCCCTAACCCACATGTCCCAAGATCATAACGTGGCATGTGCTTGAGACAAACAAAGACTAATTCACGAGACCATACATATTATTCTAGTATGTTTAATTATGGATGAATCTAAAATGTTGTTATTGCATATTAGTGTAAAATATATGTTGATGTTTTTGTTGATCACTAGAATCATACACTATGAAAACACAAAATAATTTTGATTTAGGTAAAAATGTTGTGGTTACTTTTGGAGGAGCATAGGAGGATGTTAGACATTGGTATCGAGGGAGGGTCAAACATAACTAACATATGGGGAGACTATAGAAATAAAAAGGTATGGATATGAAATTTAATAATGGATAATTTTATGAAAGCAACTTGTGATAATATGGGTAATATTATGCTAAATTTTCAATGATAACTCATAAGTTTTGAAGTAATTTGTGTGATTTACTATGAAATTGTAAAAGATAATTATAAATAAGATTTCTTGGAATTGTCTAGATTAGACATTTTGGAATATAAGTTAGACAGGAAATTCAAGTCCCATATGGTCTAAAATTGGCATGAGTAAATCTAAATGCCGCATGAGTGAAGTGAAATTAATTTTTTGAATGATGTAATAATCAAACTAAAAGATATGGCTATCTAAAATGGCCATGTAAGTTCTATTTGTCATTTTCTATATACTAATTTGTAAATTGGTTGAATTTTTTTTTTTAAATGATTTGAATTGGGAATTTGAAATAATTTATGTTATATAATATATAACACACATAAAACAGTGGATAATATCCTAAAATGTGAATTTCAAATCTTAAGATCTTGAAAAGAAGGATTGTTCATCTAAAATTTATGTATCTAGTACATTTGACAATTATTTAACTTTGAAATGTCTCATAATAAATTTATATCAATTGAAATTTGAATTTACCAAGGCAATAAGATGCATTGGAATGACTTTTAGTACCATACACTACTATATACTGGAAAAATGTAACCTTGAAAAAAATGAAATAGTTTGATAGTTTTTTTGAAACAATATCAAGTGAGTGGGAATGTGAATTCATGGGAATGGTGAATTTTATCAAATCAAGATGTAAAATATTTATTGATTTCATTTCTGGATTTAAATAGTGTAAATTTTCACTCCTATTGGACTATCAACTCTTATTTTTCCTTGTTGTTCCCAATGCTCTTATTAGTTGACTATAATTAATTTAATGTTTAATAAGAATTTAATTTAGTTTGGTGACTAAGATGAGATAGAAGGAACTTAGTGGGAGTTGTTGGTGGACCTAACTTCCTTTTTGATCATTTTAAAAAACCTTGAAATTATGCATGCCTCCACTCCTATAGACTATGTATTTGACATTTTTTATGAACTTAGAGATAATATTTAATGATTCTCTATTGCTTCCATGATTTACTACACTTTTTTTTTTTTTAGTTTTAAGGATTGGGAAAACTTAAATACACTTAGAATGGGTTGTTTATATGACGGATACATGAGGCTGAGATCCTACTCCAACCGAATTTTATGGAATGGATACCCCTCCGTCTTTGGATCTTATCTTAAGATCACCACTTAAATTAGTGGTCAATAAAAACAAAATTTTTCCTAAAGTTTAAATTTTTATATCTCCTTTGTTTATCCCATTACTCAATGCTTGATATCTAGATATATGTGTTTATCTCTTTCTAGAGGCAAAGTAATAAATGAAAAATATTTTTCCATTGAATAATTGGTTGTAGGTAAATGCATTGTATTTAATATGGAGATTTTTCCATTAGGAGTGAATTTAAAATCTTATTTACCCCCTAAAGAGGATAAATTTCCTTTTGAAAATAGATTATCAGGTGGATTTGACTGCTATGAAATGATCTTATAAAATGAATCATAATAGATGAAATTTTAAAAAAAATTTATAAAGTTACAATGAGAGTAAAATTGGTGCTATATGGAGCCATATGTATTAAAATATGGTAAATATGTATGACTTATGTGGGATCCATTTTTATAACCATCTCCAAGTGCATGTGGCCTAATTATAGAAAAGAGAATATCATTTAAAGACTAAGTTGGTAGAATTAAAATGCATAACTTGTCTCTATCTTTAGGTAAAAAAATTAAGGGTTAAAATTAAAATGTCTTAGGAAGATAAATGTGTGGGATAATTATGGGTAATTTACCTAGAATGCAAATAATTATTGTATTTTACTTCACTATGGAAGAAAACATATCATGAGGGAATACAAACATCTTCATCTTTATCTTTTTTATTTGTTCAAGATAACATCTAATTGATGAAATAATTACCTAACTTAATGCATGATGGCATGGGTAAATTAAGGTGCTTTAAGATTGATAAAATCCATTTAAGGACAAAGTTCAAATTGTTGGTTAATTTAACTACCCTAACATCATCTAACTCTATGTAGTGAAATTTAATTTTTATTATTTTCAATATCATTTCTATTTTCACACCGTTTCTATAAAATATAATTGTATGAATAATATAACTAGTCATGACTTTATCAAATTTGGTAATAGAGTCTATAATCACAATCTATAGAGAGATGAATGTGTTTAATAGATTAGATCAAAGCAATAATAATATTCACTTGAAATATATAACCACCATTTTATGTATTTATGCTATGGAATAAGAATTTTGTTTTGTGGAGTTCTGAGAATTTCCTTGGGTACATTGTGTATGTGATGGAAATAATTTGATGCCATAGTAACCAACCCAATTCCTTGCATCTTAAGTGGGTTGAACTTTTTTGGCACAATGAAACTTAATTTTATGGAAAATGTAAATGTGTATGATAATTTAATTACCCTATTTATCCACTTTTAAAATTTGAGAAATTAAATTTGAGAAATTAAATTTGAATGAAATTTTTATGAATGTCATGACTGTTATAAAGGTAGTTACGTGAGACCCACACTGGAATGGAATAATATAATCTATTTGTGTCAAAAAGATGAAAATTTTATAAGATGAAATTATTATTTAAAAATTTTAGGGGTCTATTGAAACCTAAAAAAATAAATTAATTAAATTTCATAGGTGATCTTATGTGACAAAATTTTTAATAAAATATAGTGATGTGTGTGGTTGAGATCTCACATAGATTAACCCTTTGGTGTGGACAGTTAACATTGATACAACTTTAGACAAAAGTTGGGCATGAATAAATTCATGTTTAAAAATCAATATAAGTAAATTATTAAGTATAATATTAATATTTTATAATGTTTTGATGTGATAAAAAAATAATGTTTCTTGGTAGACCATGTAGAATGAAATTGTTTTTCTCATTCCATTGGCTTATATTTTGGGCTTGAAAGTTTAGATTGATCTGTTGTTACTATAAATGTGTTTTATTTTTATATGTTGTGAATTAACATGATTCTTTCCATGATTTATGTTGGGTGGCTGTAGGTTAATTTAAGACAAAAAAGGGGCTTAAAGTGTCATTCTTTTCTAAATATAGTAATCTTTAAAAGTGAAGAGAATTTTGTAGACACTTGGATAAATATTTTGTCATTATAATAAAATTAATTATAGAATTATGAATATAGATTCTAAATATATATTTTTTGTAATAATCGTATGAAAAAATGGAATTTACAAGGAATTGGTGGCAAAAAAGAAGTCTTAAGTGGACATTTTTTCCATAAAAAATAAAAAATCTCAACTTGTATAGATTATTCCAGATGGCCTCACTTAAAATATGAATATAATATAACAACATGAATTATAGGATTTCAAGTATAGTATATAAAATAATAATTTTTTCTAAATGATAAATTATAATTAGGTAAAAAAATCAAAATTCAAAGAGTAACTCTTATTTTTTTATAAAACAGTGTAGATAGTTGATCATGTACCCCTTCATTTTGTATGAATCATTTATTATTTTTTGAACCCTTGTTAGAAAGTTACAAAATGTCATCTAATTTGTAACCTAAATTTTGTTTTATCATTTTCAAGGGTCTATTTAATTTAAAAATAATTAAAAAAATTATTTAATAAAAACAAAAAATTAAGCTTTCTTAATGTGTATATAAATAAGCCTAGTTTGAAACGATATAAGTTTTTGGAATTTTATTGAAAAAAATGAAATATACATAAGAAAAATATAGACATGTATGTTTTTGTCCTATATTTTCATAAAAATACATACTTAGAAATAATTATAGATATAAACCATAAAATCATTTTAAAAAATAAAAATTATATATTTGGAAAGAGGAGAGTGTGCTCAACATTATAGTAATAGTTTTAGGAAATCTCTCAGTGAAATTCATAGTTTTTATCATTGTGAAATTTGGATTTTATTCTTTTCAATCAAAAACAAGGATTTGGTTGTGCATGTGAAGGTTCAAGTCTCAGTGTGAGGAATATAAGCCATTTTTGATCTTATATGCATGTTTTTGAAATTATACAAAGCAAAAGGATGTATACACTATAATGCATACACAAAAAAACCCATACATGCTATAACATGTACAGTTACTATTTATATGTAATTTGTAAGGTTTCAAAGTAAAAGAGTTGGAAACCAAAAGGCATGGGTGTCATTTACTAAAATAAATGCTAAATTAACATAAATGTAATATTGTAAATGACAACTTATAATTAAAATTTATGTTAGTAAATATAATAAAATAGGATCACTATGCATCTTTTGAAATGGGCTCATAGCTCCACAAATTATGATTTAGAAGATAGTTTTTCAAAATCTAATCTAGTATATACTTCATATTTTTTAAGATTTTATTATTGAACCTAAGGATTCTAGGGTGTAACTTTTGTAAATGATACCAATTTTAGGAAAACATATAGTGATTTTTTAGGTTCTGGGGGCTTTCAAATTGCTTGCTAACATTTGTAGGAGTTCTAGTATGCAATCATTTAATTTTACAAACCAACACACACCTAGTTACTATTTTATGCTTATTTTACTTATGATTAGTTCCATTAAAGGCTAAAAACAATAAAACATAATAATCATTGGTGAATATGGTAAAATGAGATAATTTAGGGTAGATTTGTGAATGGTCACCCTATATATGTTTGAATTCATGTTAAAGCAGTGTGCATGGATGAATATGTATGCAATGGAAAATCCATTAGATCTATAAATCAATCCTAGATTAGAGCAAATAAACCCTACTTATGCTTTCAATTTTGGATACATTAAATATTTAGGGTCATGATCAATATGGATCCTCTAAATCTAACCAAGGGATCTGATATCACAATAAATTCACTAGGGAGGGTTCTAAAGCCTCCAGTCAATCAAAACTATGCAATAAACCTAACTAGGTCTTATGTTTTCATATTCACTAAATTAATAACAAGTAAAAGTCTAATCTAGTGCTCACCAAAGCTTGCGGCACAAAGTGGGGGTCATAAACATGAAAAGAAAACATGCATAAGATACATATACTCACATCAATGTATATGCAATCCTAATGCATACATGAAAAGTACTGGGTAATAAACATGAAAATTAAAAATGTATAGGATACATATACTCACGTCAATGTATATAGAATCCTAATGCATACAAGATAAGCACAAATACATATCTATTTACTCTTACAAAGGAGGAACAAAGTTAAGAATACTTACCTTTTAATACAAACCCACCAAGCCTCAATCTCTCCTTTAGACAAGGTGCTTCACAAGAGTTTGTTGTGGTATGTAAAGATGATAAGGACAAATCAGCCCTAGGCTACATAACCTATCAATTAATTTAAAAGACTTTTCCACAAGACAAGATATATATATATATATATATAAAGAAAGTATGAAAACCTAAGCTTTCTCCTCAAGTATAATGGTAGATAGGTAGATGTGTAATAAATATTACTTATTCTTCTCTTCTCTTAGAAATGGGGAAATGGATGTGTTTATATAGGTAAATATAATCCTAATCCCTTCCAAAATTTTATGCTGACAAGGTCGAATTAGTTGACCTAGTATTATTATTGACAAAAATAAATTAGGTCATGGACTAGGTCAGTTAGGTATCGACCCAGACCCTAATATATTTTATCAATAAGAGTACATGGTCGATGGGGGTGACTATGTAATGTAAACCCTTAAAAAGGGTTTTAGGTTAGGTAAGGGATAAGTAATGTGGTAGATTACTAGAGGAGGGTGAAAAATAGGATGCCAAGCTTAGGGGAATCATTTTAAGAGATGATTATGTAGATAGAAAGTGAAATAAGGGACAACAATCTTGTGAAGTACAAATGGTCTACCCACCCCTTTCTTGGTGCACCATTTAGGGCATACACTCATAGAGATTGAGACTTGATGGGTTTTTTCAAGATAGAAAACATCAATAATTGATAAAGTTTTAAAATATTATGTGTATACATATACACCACTCTAATCTCATCTTGTGTTACATAACTACAACACAAGATGGTGCTTCCAAAAAAGAACATAGTGACACATAATGTTGAAGCTGAATAAAGTGCAGTAAGGATCAAATAAGATAAATGAAAGGATAGAATTGAAAAACACATACCTTTACTTACCTTAGTGTTGTAGATAAATAAGGAGATATAATAAATGTGAAGGATTCTAGCGTAGGGAAAATCAGGTGAAAATGTAGAGATTAAAAGAAAAGAGTGAAAAATCAAAAAAATTACAACATGCACATATAATAGTTGAAAATATTTTATATGATGTCAGATGTCTAGAACGTTTTATGTTTTGAAAAAAAAATTAGTAAAGATAAAGATATGATCAAAATTAAAAAAATTAATGGTAAATATGTGAAGGGTAAATAATTTTGAATAATAAATATAAATAGGGTAAAAAATAATTCATTTAGTATTATTACAATTTCATGAAAATATAGCTCTAATAGACCTAGTGAAAGACCAGGGAGCTAGGATAGTGAGGAGATTATAGCTAAAATAAGGAGGATACCTAGTGAACGAAATGATTACAACATAGGTAAGCAACTAAAAATTTCAAATTTTTGAATTTTTTTTGAAATTGAGTGAATTATATAAAATTGAGTGATAGGCAAAATCTAGACACTAGATTAAACCCTAGGAAATTTTTAGGGACACTAGGGGTCAAATGGGGTTTGGTTAGGAAAGAGTCAAAGCAATAAATGCTCAAGTTTTTTTATGGAAATTGGCCAAAAATTCATCATTGTAGATGAATAGAATCAACCAAGTTGACTTAGTCTATAAAGGACAAGAAAGGCAACATGTTGATATTGTAGCAGTCGATTGACTTAGTTGTTTCTGTAAGGGATAAATGGGGCTGACTTAGTACTGGGGGCTAAAGGTTGGCTAACTTAATAATACATAGGCCATTCTAGTAGAAATTTTGATAGGGCCAATATAGTATCCCTGACAAAGTATAGGGCATAATTATTTTGTAATAGGTCAATTTGGAAAGAAATAAACCAACTAAATCAAACCAGCTGAGTTTTGTGAAATCTGTAAGAATGTATTTTGATTATAAATGACATATAGATGTAATAAATCCTTTATTGTTTGATATTTTGTAGAATCACCATAGATATTGGTAATTTATTAATTCATCATGGTTACTATATTTACTAGACCACTTGACGTATGTGAATAGAATGAGATTGGTTGCATTGGGTTTGGGAGGTATCAAGGATATGAGGAATATCCCATTGAGTGTTGATCTCATTATCATGTTCTTCAGATCATGGGAATGGTTGACCAACATGTTTTGATGGGTTATGGATGGGGATACCACAGATGTGGGTATTACATTGGAGGACATCCATGCATTGCTTGTACTACCTATAGGAGATACATCAGTTATCATAGGGATATCAGATGATTTGAAGTAGAGATGAGCACTAGTGAGGTGGGAAACATGATCTGATAGGATCTACATAGGACTGCGTGTGAGCTTATTCAATGTGTATATTTCACAAATTTTGGACATCTATAAGGATGTGATCAGGCTTGTGATATCATGAATATTGTGTCACAATTTAGATGGCAAGGTACCATTGTATGTGATAGTCTTGTACTACTCCATTTTAGATCATGGGGTGCTCTATGATTTTGGGTCTATCATCTAAGTCTAGATCATTCATGATATGTATGGGATGTAGTATAAAGGGAAAAATACCATTGGACTAGCGGTATTGTTTAGATAGTGGATATATGAGAGGTTTCTAATGTATCATCTAGCTAGGTTACCCTATGTGTTTATAATAGGTTACCTCGAGCGACTAGATGGATATATGACCAGCTAGCATAGGTTGTGCCCCATGTACCAAAGTTATAGATAGCCATATGAGGGAACATCATGCGGTATCCCTACACATAGATTTATACTATTTGGCCTAGTTGAGCAAACACCAAGATAGGGATTTCTCAAGTGCAGATCATGGGAGATATACCTGGTGGGTAGAGTCACATCTAGTGGCATGCTTCCCAGGGTAGTATAGAGTCTCACACCTAATGACTCCTCTAGTAGTTCCTAATTTTTGGGCATGACATGCTAGATATCTAATGGGGAGAGGAAGAAGATGAGCATCATTCAAAATATCATTGATCAGGTTGTGGTGTGTGAGACCATGGACTAGTTGAGCATGAAAACTGCAAGTTAAAAGAGGAGAAGACATGGATGTGGATATAGGGGTACAATAGGTACCAAATTAGGTAACATGGTAGGAGTAGTGACCACTTTGGACACACCACTGACAAAGACACCATTGATGATATTGATCATAGATGAGGGTGGTCACACAAGATGATTCGATAGTCATCCTAAGATAGATCTAGTTGATAAAGTCACTTCTAAGGAAAGGTCCATGAGTGCACATGTGTTGACTCCTAGATTTTCCTTTATAGGGAGGTGACCCATATATGAGGTGTTTAAGGGATGGGCTGATGGAGAGATTGTTATTAATAGACAAGTAGATAGATAGACGTGGTTGGTAACATCGGAACTAGTGAGAAATGTTGTAATTTTCATTTTTTGAGATAGAATATTAGTTGTATATTATTTGAAGGTAGATAGATAAATTTTAAGATGTATATGTGATCTAATATCTATCTAATTTTGTTATACAAATCCTATAATAGATGAGGTCAAATGGGGATCCCTAGTCATGGAAGTACACCATTACATTTTAGATGGGGTCCTAACACCATACAACTCCACCATGCTAGATGATCTAGTGGTACCATTTATCCTAGTAAGTAGGCTAGTTTAACTATGGTGGAGGTTGAGAGGTAGATACAAACATGTGGGGATGGAGTCAACCACTAGCAAGGGTGGGAGTAGAAGAGCCATAATCTTGGTAGGCCTTGGCTCAGGAGAGAGCCTCACATATGGCTGCCATGATCCATTTGAGATAGGTATAGTGCTAGGTGGCCAACCTATAGGGACAAGTAGCAAAGATTAGATATTTGATGGCTTCATTATAGTGTACCATGTAGATGGGATAGTCTAAGGCATCTATGGTCAGCTTGGGTAGGCCATGAGATAGGCATGATGGAGTCCAGTTGTAGAGTTGGAATGGTGTATTATTTTGTATTTTATAACATTGTATAAAAAACATGATATATAGATATTTTTTTTTTTGATAATTAGATTTTGATCTCATGAGTTATGTTTTGGTTGTGGTTGTTGATACATGGATATATTTCTTTCTACCATATGTATTTTTTCTTTTATTATATATGCTAGGGGAAATATATGTGAAGAGGTTTATTTTCTAGTATTATGTAATATACATGCATGGTTAAAAGGAAATAGGAAAAACATATTTGGAAAAATGTAATTAATAAAAAATTAACATACTACACACTACATAAAGATAGGAAATGTTTATAACAAAATATGACAATATAATAAACCAAAAGGTAGTAAACAAGAGGAAAAAATGTCTTTAAACCATGAAAAATATTGTCACCAAATTAAAACAAGTAAAGCCAGACTATATCATGTTGGGAAGTATGAAAATAATGTAATAAAATCGATAACATGTGAAAGATGAATGGTATAAAATTAAAACAATTAAGTCAATCAATCATACTAAATTATGTTGAGAAGTATAAAATAAAAATAAAAATAGTAAAACGGACTTAAAATGATCATACTAATTCAAGCTGGGAAGTATGAAAAACTTAAAAAAAATTATTGTATTTTTACATGCAATCATAAAATAAGAAGATAAAAGTGAAAGATCCATGAAATAAGCATAAAACATACTATAGCAAGATGGGAAACATGTCAATGATGTGTAACTCATAATCAATCATGACTTATCAAAAATTTAACACATGTAATTTCATTATGACTTGGGTATTGGAAAATTTTGTGAGGAAGGCCTGTTATGCCTATTTTATACACCCCCTTATTTTTTTCAAAAATAAATACTTGCTGCCACAGAGATGATCATGTCATAAAATCTAAAATTGTGTTGGGGACCCTGTTGATTGATAGTATTTTAATATGGATTTTTATTATGAAATGATAATGATTAGTTGATGAATTCATATTTATGTTTCTAATTAGTTTTGAAAATCATGTTGGATTAATGAATAAAATACACATATATAGTCGTGAATATGATTAGTTATCTTGATTTTCAGTCAAAATAGTTTTTGAGATAATTTCAGTTGGGAAATGCAATTTTTATTTTTATAGATTTATATTGAATCTTTGATTTTCATAGATTAGATGATTTTATTACTGAGTCAGAACATATAATGATGATATGTCAACAATTATTACTTTTTGAAAATGTTACATTTGAAAAGCTATTTTGAAGGTATAGATTACATTCATGGCTCATTTTCATTTATTGTTGATGGTATAATGGACATTTGAAGTATTGATATGCTGAAGTTGATTTTGTCAAAATTTTAGGTTCATTTTTATATAGTCAAAGGTATATTTTTATTAAATAATGATCTTATGACTGATTTAGTATAATTCATACTTTAAGATAATTGTTCTTAGGTCTTATTTGATTTTTTAAGTCTGAATCATTATCATTTTCAAGATCCTAGCTATTATTCAAGAAATACAATTTTTGAAGTATGGAAGGAATTATATTATCACTATGATCATAGAGACTCATATGGTGGAAAGTATTAGGATCTTTGACTTGTTTCATGGAATGAATTTGATGGCATAAGGTGTTTTTATATAATCCTCACATATATTTCAAAGGCTTAATATTTCTCAATTTGAAATCTTTGAAATATTTCAAAGGGCCTATCTTATTTATTTATTTAAGACCCTTTGATTCATGATGCTCAGGTATTGACATTTGCTAAGGTGTAAATGTTCATTGTGGAATATAGTTTTGAAGGGTTGTTGGATTGAAAATAAATCATTTTTCATTAATTGATTAATATGCTTAGTTGGTGTTTGATTAGCATTTTCATCCACCATGGCAAGGTAAAGTTGTCATAAACATTTAACTTCAATGGCATGGCTCTGATGCTTTGAGATTTCCATGAGGATTTGGTAGTAATAGAATTTAATTTGATGCATGACTACCTTGATTTAAGGAGGTTGGTTAAATTTTTAGTATGAAGGTTTAACAATGGCTAATTTTTTCAATGCAGATAACCAAGTTGTCAAGGTCACTAAGTAAATAATTACTAAATACTAGCCAATGTGATTCAAGTACGACACTAAATTGGTTATGACGGAAGTTGGTGGATATAATTGTTGATTTTTCTTGGTTATTGTTTCATTGTTATAAGATCACTTATGAAAGAATTTCCTTGGTTAGATAATCTTTGAGTTGTAGAGAAAATTTTTGGTGAAGGATATTGGACAGAAAGTGTCAAGTTGCATTTCCAAGTATGTCTCTATAGTGTTGATTGATTTTGTTTTGAAAATATCATGGTGATTTATGAGAAACTTGTAATTTATAGTGAAGAAATAAGTCTTGATTGGAGTTTTGGGTTTGCATGAGCATTTATGAAAGTTTTGAGTAATTCTTAAATAGTTTTCTATGATGAAATATGGGCTATGGCATGAATGTTTTTGAGAATCTATCTGCATGCAAATGTTTTAATAAGTTTTGATGACTTCCTTTAAGTATTTAAGTAGTTTGTTTTCTACATAGTTGAAGAGGTTGTTGGGTATGTATGGATTTGTATGAATGATAGAAAGATTGATATATTAAAGTTTATGGATTGTTAACATGCATATTAAGGGTGTCTACTCTAGTCTTGAAAGGCTTTGATGAATAATTCAATTTGCAAGTATCTTTCAATTTGAGTTGATGACAAACCTAGGGTTTATGAAAATGACTTAGTTAAATCTATGATGTATGTTTAATATTATTTTGGGTGCCTACATTTACAAGATAATGAATTTTGATCTTGGACATTTTTATTATATGAATGATATTTAAATAGTTTTATTTTGATATATTATGGGTATCTAAATATTTACAAGGAATTTAGATGTAAGATATAGGAAAGGTTGGAATTTTTGGGTTTCAAATGCATGATATGAATGGCCTTAGGTATGTTTAATTTCATAGAGTTTTGGATAAAATGGCAATGGGGCATCTATTTATTTTCCTTATCTTGATGAGGGAAGTCACATGTGGAGTTTAGGATAAGTTAGTTTAAAAAGAAATGAAATGGTTCTCATGATCCTTGTGGTTTTATACATTTGATGGATCTTTTTGGTTTTTAGAATTGGTTTAGCCGTTGGATTTGTGGATATTCATTTACAAGTTGACAGTTTATTTTTTAACCGAATAAGTTACTATGTTTGATGATTAAGGTTTCAAATTTTTTTTTGAGTTGGTTGGGATTTGAAAGACTATGGAGATTTCCTCTTGAGGTTTGAGTTTTACTTTTCGACCCTATTAAGGTTTTCAAAATAATATTCTAGAATATTTATATAAATTTTAGTTCTTAGTAAAATGAATATATTAATTCATGGTTAGAATGGTACATGAAAATTTGGTTTAGTTTCAAAAAGGTTCACATGCATGATAAAATATATTGGCATTTTATGTTGGGAATAGTACGATAGTTTATTTGTGATCAAAATTTTAATGGTTAATATGTGTAAACACTTAGGACTTTAAATTTGCATCACACAGTCATATCAGGGTTTGGTATAGTTGGAGTAAATATTTATTCTTAGTAATCATGCATATATCATTGGTATTATATGATGTGTTTGTCCTCAAATATTAGAAAGACCTCTACATCATGAGATTATATTATTTTTGAAACCTAAGTTTTGGTCTCTCAATGACAATTTATATCTATTTAAGAGGATATAAAATAAGATTTATGTAGAAGAAATTTGAATGGGTTTAATCAGCCATTTTGGAAAAACCATTTTAGATAATTGTCAATAGATATATATGGATAAATTTTGAAATTTTGAGCTAATCTACCAGTTTTTAGTTGGAAGTGTGATTTTCAGTATTCGGTTAAGATGAGGTTTCTAGTGAAATTTTACATCAATATTGAAGTCTTGGGTTTTATTTTGAAAATGGACATATAGGTTATAGTTATTTGATACTTCTCATTTGGAATGGATCATTTTAAAAAAAATTAACAGTTATCAGGATAGTTAGAATCATATTATTTTAAAAGCACAGTCATTTGTCAATAGAACAATGAGATATTTTTATAGATTCTTGGTTTGTATTCAGAATTTCATTAAAGTATTATAAAACAAAATTATGATATTATTTTAGGATTCAGTGGAAAATTTGACATGTATAGATGATTTTTAAATTATTAAGAAGTAGTAGAATTCAATCTTGTGTATTTAAGCAGTTTGTTGATTCTTAGTTTAAATTTGTTATATTCCATATTGATAATAATGTTGGGGTGGGACCAACCTAGTTCAGCTAGAAGTAATGACATTACGAGATGGGGACAAAGTTCTAATAGTGATGTTAATCGGTCCAATCTCAATAGAAATTTCCCTAGAGGTGTTTTATGTGTAAGAAATTTTGATCCTAGATTCTATAGTGGAATAAGAATGTCAATACATTTTGATGCCTTAGATCCTGAATTCTGGGATATATTAAGTATTTTGCCTGCTAGCCTAGTAAAAAGAGGTTATAGGGGTAACAAAGGTTTCTTTGGCCATAGGTTTGGAGCTCGAACCCCTTCTCAAAGGAATTCATCTTGATGTTTGGATACTAATCCTCAACACTTGTGACTTCAGCCTCCTAATGTTGAAAGAATTGAGCCAATTGTTGATCCTCTTCCTAAAAATCAAGCCACACAATTAGAAATTTAGAAATTTAATGCTAAAAATTTTAGGAACGTGGTCATACATTTTGATACAGCTTTTCCTTCTCATAAATATCTTGTGATGAAGGGTAAAGGGTTAAGTTTGACTTCTCTCATAGTGAAATTGTATTGTGATCTAAAATATTGAAATTGAGAATTCAAGGCTATGCTAGTAAAAGAAAAACAATGGACATGTCATCTTCCAATATTAAAAAGAGAGATAAAATTTAGAACCTGATACACCCATGGAGGTTAGAATGTTAAAAATGATCAAGCTAGAGATTGATGATAGTATGACTGATTCATAAACAAGACTGGTGTAGTTCTCTACAATTGAAAAGGAGTATAATAATTGTCTTAATACATAAAACCAACCAGTAATTGAAGTACTTTCTGATTCAGATGATTATTTGTCATCTAGGGGATAAGTTTTTGTTTTATGTTGAACTTTATATTTTTAGTTGATACTTCATCTCAGTTGATACTTTCATTTTCATATTTTTGATATATTTTAGTAATTTTGGAAAATACAACAGTTTTAAATTTTGGTATAAATATATATGCTTAAGTTATTTAAAATGCATTATGGATTAATATAAATATAATTTATCGATCTTGGACTTATTTATTTTATGATTAAAATATGTTTTCTATTATATTATTAATTGATGAGGGTCCCCACTCATTAATATTAGTACCCCTAGTCTACATTTAATAAAAGTGATCAATTAAGACTCTTAAGAATTAATTAAACCTATCCTTAGCCAATAATTTTTATAATTAATTGACTTAAAAAAATTTCATTAGTTAACATAAACTAATAACTAACTAAATTTAGTTATAACTTATTTTACAACCAAGTTTGATTGTATTAAAGGAGATCAAGGATTCATTTGAAGATAGAAGAGAAACAATATGTATTGAGGACTTAGACATTTTCTGAAGTCAATCATTCATCTTTATTCTTTCTATGCAACTTATCTAAGATAGTAAAACTCTTGTAGATAGACCCAATGATACTTCATTTCATAGTTGAGTAATTGCTTATGCAACACAAGTATATCCAACTTTATTTATCATTTAATAATGATTATCTAAAGTTTTTTAAGCTTAACATCTTTTGATGATTTCTATTTGTAGTACTATGCATAAATTCTAAGTTTTCAACCTGAATAATGATCAACACGTTATTTTGTGACAATTCATTGATGTAATTTGATTATAAAATTGTCATTTAATTTATTGTAAAGGAAAAATGTTGGTTTTATGAATAAAGTTATCTTTTTTTGCTAGATCGACTCTCTTTTGAGACTCGAATGCTTTATTATAATATATTTTGACTCTAAATTTAATACAATTTTTATTTTATATCTAATTCTTACTTCTGCATCTTAGTTCTTTTCTTACATTGTTTTCAAGTTTCTTTTCTATTTTTAGAGTTTAATTAGTTCCCTATTTTATTTCTTATGCATCTTTAGATTAGATAGTAATAGATCTTTCTTCTGACTTGATTTTTTTAAAGTTATATTTAAATTTTATGTTGTTTTAAGTGTTTAGGTTTAATCTTAATTAATCACTATCTATTTAAGTTTTTTGATTATTATTATTATTTTGTTTAGTTTTGATTCACTATTTGTAGTTAATAGTAGTTTTATAGTTTATTACATTAATTTATGTTTAGACTAGGTTTTAGATTATTATCATTCTTAGGCCTTTATCTTATTCTTAGTTTATCTTTAGTTTAGATTAGGTTTTTTTAGTTGTTGAAATGGTTGTTGTGTTTCTCTTTTGATTGTTTACATGTTTGAATACTTTATCTTTTTCTCAAATCTTTTATTTATATGGTGGATTGGTTCTGAAACTAAACTTGAAGAATATTAAAGCAAGAAAGTAAGATATACTTGGAAAAATTATATATTTATTGAACCAGATTTCTATTCTTTAAAAGATTATATAACTCTATTTTTTTCTCAGATAGAATATATTATAGATTCTCATTTTAACTGAATCACGGTTAATAAGTAGATTTGTGATTTTTATAATGGAATAAGTTATATTTGTTAATTCTTAAATTTTATTTAAAAAACCTCACATCTTTCAAATCATAGATGAATCTTTAGAACCTCATGATTAGACTGGTATGATTCCACCTTAACCTTCACAATAGATGAAAGGGTTGATTCAATGATAATATAATTTCTATCATCAACAAATTTGATAATTCCACTGAGGATACTCGTTCAAATTTTTTTTTTTTTTTTAATTTTGTTCTTGTTAATGGTACTTGGAGGTCAACAAACTCCTATTATTCAATCTAGAATAGATATAGAAGATGATCAAGTTGATGTTATTTTTAATTTAACATGTTATGCATGGTATAATCATCCTTAAAATATATATTAGGTGATTAAATTCATAAATCAAGATGAAGACATTAAATTTTTTGAAATTAATTGGTATTTAAATCTCACACATGAGACTCAATGAGATATTTTTAATTCAAATAGAATAATTTAAGAAGATAGAGAAAGAGTTTTAGCTATTAATCCTAGACTTAAAACTCATTTTATTTTTGATTCTTTTCTATTTGACAATTTTGTTTTTTCTATTGAAACTATTGTTATAAATTTGTAGTTAGATCAAGAACATCACGGTCAAAATAATCAATCTATTCAAATATAAACTACTAAAATTTTTAATGGGGGACCAACTAGTGGAAAAGCAACCAGTAGTGAAGCAGAGACTAGAGGTTCTAATTCACAAGTCATAAAACAATAGAAAATAAGATGATATCACCTAAGGTGAAGATGAAGAGAAGCTCAGGAAGAGCATCAGATAGCTATAGTACCATAGATTTATGTTAATCCAATTAATGTTGGGAATCATCCTGATAAGTTACTTTCTCTTAAAGGATTAAATATACCAAAGTTTTTTGGTGTTGTATAATCTTGAGAGGATTACTTAGAATCTTTTAGATTAGTTTGTAATACTCTTGGAATAACTAATGAAAAACATTGCTTAAGAGTTTTTACCTAAATATTAGAAAGAAAATCTTATCAGACATTTGTTAGTCTACCTGCTAAGGTTATTGACACTTAGAGAGATTTTGAAGACTGGCTAGAGTTATCCTTTAGGAAGGCTAAATAAGATTTTGATCTATTCAATGATCTTGTGAATTTTTTATTGATCCAAGTGAGACTATTTATCATTTTATTAAAATTCACTAAGCTACATCAAAATATCCCATGTGATCTTAGACCTTATAAAAAGTTATCTAGACTTTACTTTTTGAATGTTTTACCTTTAAAGTATAAAATTATTTTAGAAGATAAAGACATTATAGAATATAGTGGCACTTTAGGTTTTTGTATTGAATATGAAAATAAGGTCAAACACATTGGTTTTAAAGATAGCTATTCCATAGGCTTAAATTCAAATAATTCAAAAAATTTAAAAGCCATACAAAGTCTAGGCAATGAGTTGGTTATCATTAAAAAATAACTTAATGATAACCCTTTTTCCTCAAATAAAAACAATAAAGAAGATAAAAATATAGACATTATGTATTATTGTAATGTATATGAACTAGATCATAATCTAGACACATGTCATGTTTTTCTTAAATTCAATAAATTTATTCAAGGTAATGATGAAATAACTAAAGATCTAGCATACAGTATAAGTACTCTTGATGATCCTTTAGAAAATGAGAATGTTTATATTATAAATACTAGGAATAAAGATTATGATTAGCCTCAAAATAATAAAAAAACAAATTATAAAAAAAATTATGATGATAAAATAAAATAATCTCAAAATAATGCTAATAATTTGAATGATAATACTATAGAAAACATTACTTTCTCAACTAGATATAATAATATTCAATATCGACATTATAAAACTAAGAATTTTAGAGAAACTGATGCTAAAACTTATAACATAATTAATGAAAGTTAGATTTTCTTTGTTGCAAGTAGCTAGTCTTCTGAGATAACTTGATAAGATGAATGAAGTAGTGAGAAATCCTAGAACTGATGTAAGCATGCAAGAATAAAGCAATTACAAACACATTTATGCTCAAAATTTTGATCCTTCTACTAATTATATTCCTTCTTTCTATGTCATAGTTAAGATTGATAATAAAATAATTTATAATTGTATCTTACATACAAGTGCCTCTAAGAATATGATGTCTAAGTCTATTGTAGATAAATTAGGTAAATATTATGAAGAAGATAGTAGGAATTTTATTAGTTTTGATTCTATACAAACTAAGAGTTGTGGTGAGTTTCATGATATAGTCATTAAAATTATAAAAAATAAACATATTAGATGTATGACTAATGATCAAGTGTTATATATTCTCAGTAATTATACAATGTTATTGGGAATAGATTTGTATAAACCAATTGAAACTTTTGTTGGAAAGGATATTATATGAGTTATTTTTAACAATGAAATTGCTTTTATTAAAAGAGAAGATTTTTTGGTACCCCTATTGAATCAACTTATTCTTCTAATATTTCTTACATTAAAACTAGAATTGGGACTTATGAATTGTTAAATTTAGATTAACCATAAAATTAGCATGAAGAAATATTTGAAAAGAATATATTACATTCACTTTACTTTGATGAATTTAGATCTCAACAAGGTAATGGTGATGGATTTTTTTTGATTTCTCCTAGAGATAGTTTTTTTGTTATGGTTTCAAATTATTTTTTGAAAATACTAAAAGATTAAAAAATTTAAAGAATTATGTTTGGGATTATAAAAATCAATGGAATTAAATATCAAGCATTTAAAATCTTTTAGAGATTCAAAATTATTTGTTAGACAAGTTTTGTAATTTTTATAAGACTAATCAAACTCATTTACATCATTATACATAAAAGGTTTTGTCATTACTTGAGCATTTTGAAGAATTTAACATTACACATATTCTTAGAGAATTCAACATTAGAGTTGATAAGATTATTGTTTATGCTTTTAATCCAATTCTTAGTGAGATTGAACCTACTACAACTTTTTTATTTGTTAAAGTTTTTCATTCTAAGATTCCTGATTTTAATGAGAATAGATTTCTTTTTAGCTGTGATGAACATATAGATTCATTAATTAAGGGAAATTATTTTGATCATGATGACTATGTATTAAATTATAGAGATTATTTGCAATTAAGTACTAACAGATTGTCTGCTAGTCTAGTGAGTTTAGAATCTATGTTCTCTTCTAATGATCAGCATAAAATCTCTAGGAATAGAAGAATCATCAAGGAGATTCATAGGTGACACCACTCTTATAAATTTAGGCACTAAAGAAGATTCAAAGTATGTTTATTTAGGAATTCAGGTGACTAAAAATAATAAGGTTAAGTTCATTAAATTTTTTAAATAGTTCATTCATGTTTTAGCCTGGTCATACAAGGACATTAAGGGTTATGATACTAATATTATTAAATATGACATACCTATTAAGCTTGGTATTAAACCTGTTAGGTATAAAATATGAAGAATCAATTCTTTATTAGAAGACACTATTAACAAAGAGTTGGATAAGATGATTGATGATGGTGTCATTTTCACGGTAACATATTCAACATGGATAACTAATCTAGTTTTAGTAAGAAACCAAAATGGTGATATTAGATTATGTGTTGATTTTAAAGATCTAAACAAATCTAGTATTAAAGATAATTTTTTGCTACCAAACATAGATCAAATTCTATTTTAGGTTGGAAGATCAAAAATGATGTCTTTATTGGATGGAATTTTATGTTATAATTAAATTTTTGTGAATCCTGAAGATAGACAGAAAGCTACTTTCATCATTTGTAAGTAATTCATTTTCTTACTATTTTTAATGACCTATTTTGTTAAAACAATGTTTGCCTTTGATTAAATTTCAATATTTATTGATGGAAAACAATGTTTTTATACATATAATGTACCTATTTTGTTTTATCTTTCAAAACATCCAACCATTCAGGGTAGGTTTGCTAAGTGGATTTTACGCATTCAAAATTTTGATCTTGAATTTAAAACATCTAAAACTATTAAAGGTAATTTATTAGTGAAACCCTTAGCTAAAAATTTTGTCTTAGATATTAACATCTTAATTTTATCAGTTGATTAAAACTTAAATGTAAAACTACATTTAAAGAGCATGAAGGTTGCTGAATTGTTTTAAAAATTTAAGTTCGGCTCTTGAAATGAATGAATGGGAATGTTTATTAGTTGAATATGATTGGTACCATAACTTAGTTTATTATTTTTAAAATTAGTATTGTCTTAATCACTTAGATAAAATTCAAAGATGTTCATTAATATTAAAAGGGATAAATTTTTAGTTGTTAGAAAATCTTATGTTTTATTGTAATAGAGATGGATTTTTATTGAGATGTCTTATGCATAATAAAACTCAAAAGGTTCTTAGGGGTTTTCATGAAGGAAATTATGGGGGGAATTATGCTACAAAAATAATTTTTTATATGATTTTGAGAGTAGGTTATTATTGGCCTACTTTTTTTCAAGATGCTTATAAGTCGGTTCGCTCTTGCATGCTTTGCCAATTATTTGTTAGAAGAGATAAACTACTTATAATTCCTTTGAATTATATCATTCTCAAAAAATCATTTATAAGTTGGGGCATTGATTTTATTTTATATATTCACCCACCTTCATCTGTAGGTTATAGATATATTTTGACAGTTACATATTTTTTCACTATGTGGCTTGAAGCTAAAGCACTTAAAAGTTTAGTAATAGGTGAACTGATTTCTTTCTTTAAAAATATATTTTTTTAAATAAATTTGGAGCTTTATATGAGATTATTTTAGATAATTGGCCTCAGTTCATTTCAAATGCATTCTTATAATTCTTAGGAAAATAATCTATTATTTCTAGTCATTTGTCTAAGTATTACCTGTAGAAAAATGGACAAGCTGAGTCCACAAATAAAAATATGGTTTATATTATGAAGAAACTAGTTTTTAAAAACAAAATAAATTGCCATCTCAAATTTTTTGAAGCTTTATGTGTTGATAGAACTATTATTAAAGTAGCAATTGGTTATTCACATTTTATGTTAGCATATGGGTTTGAAGCTACTTTCCCACTAGAACTTCAAATTTCTTGATATCAATTTAATTGAAAAAAGATTGCATGATTTATATTTATTGATGAAAACAAAGAAACATCATTGCAAAAATTAGAAAGAGATAAGCAAAAATTAAAAAAGTTTTTTGATAAAAAAGTTTCTAACAAAAATTTTAATTTTGTTGATTTAGTCTTGTATGGGATAAAGCCCACAAGGAACCTGGAAAACATCATAAGTTCTTGGAAACAATGTTTTTAATTTACAATATCTTGAAGGAAAATGGTTGCATTACTCTATTAATAGCCATCATTTGAAACCATTTCATGACTAGTTATATTTCTTCTGGTTCCTTTTTCTTTATTTTCTATTTTCTTTTTGGTTTTTTTTGGTTTCTATTCCTTTTTTTTGTTGTTTCGCCTTTCATTTGTCATTGTTTTTATTTTATTTTTTCTATAATTTATTTTGGAAATGATCATTGAAAGGTTTTTAATGGATAAATATCACATTATGAATGAAGAATATAAGGGAGATGAAAATTTGCTGTATCATTCATTTTTAGAAGTCAATCTTACAAATCTAGTTTTTTTAATAAATGAATAATATATGTTGAGTTGTATTTAGTTGTTAAAATATTATTTGATTTTAAAATTTTGTACTTAAGGAATTTGTATTTGATTGTGCATCCAACCTAAATTTTTGTAGTATTCAATTCCCTTTCTTTGTGCCATGTTAGCCGAACAATCCATCCCTTATTGAAATTTATTATTTAAAGGGTTCACACATAACTACTTGAGAAATGATTTTCCTAGATCACAGTCTAAAGAAAAATTTATTTTATATAAAAGGCAATTTTTTTCTACTCAATTTTATTACATAGAGTTGACTAGCAAGGTCATTAATGTTATGCCTATTTTCTACACCACCCTAAATTTTTTAAAAGTCAATACTTGTTGTCATAGAGATGACCATGATATGAAATCTAAAACTATGTCAAGGACCCTATTGAGTAATAGTATTTTTAGATACATTTTTTTACTATGAAATGATAATGATTACTTATAATGCCTTTGAATTATATCATTCTCAAAAAATCATTTATAAGTAGGGGCATTTATTTTATTTTATATATTCACCCACCTTCATCTGTAGGTCATATATATATATATATATATATATATATATATATATATATATATATATATATATATATATATATATATATATATATATATATTCTTTCACTAAGTGGCTTGAAGCTAAAGCACTTGAAAATTTAGTAATAGGTGAACTGATTTCTTTCTTTAAAAAAAAAATATTTTTTTTTAATAAATTTGGAGCTTTATATGATATTATTTTAGATAATTGGCCTCAGTTCATTTCAAATGCATTCTTATAATTCTTAGGAAAATAATCTATTATTTCTAGTCTTTTGTCTAAGTATTACTTATTAAAAAATGGACAAGCCGAGTCCACAAATAAAAATACGGTTTATATTATGAAGAAACTAGTTTGTAAAAACAAAATAAATTGGCATCTCAATTTTTTTGAAGCTTTATGTGTTGATAGAACTATTACTAAAGTAGAAATTGGTTATTCACCTTTTATGTTAGCATATGGGTTTGAGGCTACTTTCCCAATGGAATTTCAAATTTCTTGATATCAATTGAATTGAACAAAGATTGCATGATTTATATTTATTAATGAAAACAAAGAAACATCATTGCAAAAATTAGAAAGAGATAAGCAAAAATTTAAAAAAAAATTTGATAAAAAAGTTTTTAACAAAAAGTTTAATTTTGTTGATTTAGTCTTATATGGGATAAAGCCCACAAGGACTCTGGAAAACATCATAAGTTCTTGGAAACAATGTTTATCATTTACAAGATTTTGAAGAAAAATGGTTGCATTAATCTATTAACAGCGATCATTTGAAACCATTTCATGACTAGTTATATTTCTTCTTGTTCCTTTTTCTTTATTTTCTATTTTCTTTTTAGTTTCTTTTGTTTTCTATTCCTTTTTTTGGTTGTTTCACCTTTCATTTATCATTTTTTTAATTTGTTTTGTTGTATTTTATTTTGGAAATGATCATTGAAAGGTTTTTAATGGATAAATATCACATTCTGAATGAAGAATATAAGGGAGATGCAAATTTGCTATATCATTCATTTTTAGAAGTCAATCTTACAAATCTAGTTTTTTTAATAAATGAATAATATATGTTGAGTTGTATTTAGTTGTTAAAATATTATTTGATTTTAAAATTTTGTAATTAAGAAATTTGTATTTGATTGTGCATCCAACCTAAATTTTTGTAGTATTCAATTCCCTTTCTTTGTGCCATGCTAGTTGAACAATCCATCCCTTATTGAAATTTATTATTTAAAGGGTTCGCACATAACTACTTGAAAAATGATTTTCCTACATCACAATTTGAAGAAAAATTTGTTTTATATAGGCAATTTTTTCTACTCAATTTTATTACATAGAGTTGACTAGCAAGGTCGCTAATGTTATGCCTATTTTCTACACCAACCTAATTTTTTTAAAAAGCAATACTTGTTGTCATAGAGATGATCATGATAAGAAATCTAAAACTATGTCAAGGACCCTGTTGATTGATAGTATTTTTTAGATACACTTTTTTATTATGAAATGATAATGATTAGTTAATGAATTCATATTTATGTTTCTAAGAGGTTTCAAAAAGCATGATGTATTAATGAATAAAATATGCATATATAATTGTGAATATGATTATTTATCTTGATTTTTAGTCAAACTAGTTTTTGAGACATTTTTATTTGGAAAGTGCATTTTTAGCTTTGATAAATTTTTAGTTATTCTTTGATTTTCATATATGAGACAATTTTATTAAAAGTTCAGAATAAATAATGATGATATGTCAATGACTATTACTTTTTGAAAATATTACATTTGAAAATCAATGCATCTAAAAAGCTATTCTAAAGGTATAGATTAATTCATGGCTCATCTTCAGTTACTGTTGATGGTATAATGGACATTTGAAGTTTTGATATGCTTAAGTTGATTTTATCAAAATTCCATGTTTAGTTTTGTATAGTCAAAGGTACCTTTCTATTGTATACTAGTCTTGTGACTAATTTAGTAGAATTCATACCTTAAAATCATTGTTCTTAGGTCTTATTTGATTTCCTAAGTCTGAGTCATTTCAATTTTCAAGATCCTAGCTATTATTTAGAAATATAAGTTTTGAAGTATGTAAGACATTATATTGTCTCTATGATCATAGATATTCATATGGTGGAATGTATTAGGATCTTTGACTTGTTTTATGGAATGAATTTGATGGCATAAGGTGTTTTTATATAATCCTCACATCTATTAAAAGGTCTTAAGATTTGTTATTTTGAAATCTTAAAAATATTTCAAAGGGCCTATCTTATGTCTTGATTTAAGATCCTTCAAGTCATGATGCTAAGGAATTGACATTTGATAAGGTGTAAAGGTTCATCATTGAATATGGTTTTTAAGGGTCATTGGATTGAAAATAAAGCATTTTTGTTGATTTGATTTATATGTTTAGTTGGTGTTTGTTTGGCATTTTGATACACCATGGCAAGGTAAGGTTGGCACAAACATTTAAATTCAATAGCATGGCTTTGATACTCTGAGATTTCCATGAGGAATTGATAGTAATGGAAATTAATGTGATGCATGACTACCTTGATTTAAGGAAGTTGGTTAAAGTTTTATTATGAAGGTTTAATGATGGTTAATTTTGTCAATGCCGATAACTAAGTTGTCAAGGTCACTAAGTACATAGTTAGTAAATACTAGCCAATGAGATTCAAGTATGACATTGAATTGGCTACAATGGTAAGTTGGTGGATACAAGTGTTGATTTTTCTTGGTTATTGTTTCATTTTTAAAAGCTCGGTTATGGAAGTGGAGCCCTAGTTGGAAATATTTGAGTTTCATAGCAAAGTTTTGGCAAAAAATATTGGACAAAAAATTTTAGGGTGCACTGTCAAGTATGTCTCTATAATTTTGACTGATTTTGTACTAAAAATATCATGGTGATTTATGGGAAAATTGCAATTTACATTGAATAAATAAGTGTTGGTTGGAGCTTTAGGTTTGCATGATCATTTATGAAAGTTCTAGGTAATTATTAAATGGTTTTATGTGATGAAATATGGGATATGGTATGAATGTTTTTGAGAATATATCTGAATGTAGATGTTTTAAGAAGTTCTGATGATTTCATTTAAGTATTTGAGTAGTTTATTTTTTGGATAGTTTAAGAGTTGTCATTTATGCATGAATTTATATGAATGATGGAAATATTGAAAGATTAAACTTCCTAGCTTTTTAAACATGCATATTAGGAATGTTTTCCATGGTATTGAAAGGCTTTGTTGAATAATTCAATTTTCACGTATCTTTCAATTTGAGTTGCTAATAGACCTAGGATTTATGAAAATGAATCATTTAAATCTATGATATATGTTTAATGTTTTTTGGGTGCCTACGTTTACAAGATAATGACTTTTGATCTTGGACATTTTTATTGCCTAAATGATATGTGAACAATTTTAGTATGATATATTATGGTATCTATACATTTACAAGGAATTTAGATGTAAGATACATGAAATGTTAGAATTTTTGGGGTTCAAATGCATTATGTGAATGGTCTTAGGTATGTTTGACGAGGGAAGTCACATGCAGATTTTGGGATAAGTTATTTTAAAAATAAATTAAATGGTTCTCATGATCCTTGTGGTTTTTTAGATTTGATAGATATTTTTGGTTTCTAGAGTTGCATCAGTTGTTGGATTTATGGATATTCATTTTCAAGTTGACAATTTATTTTCAAATAAAATAAGTTACTATGTTTGATGATTAAGGTTTCAATTTTTTTTTGAGTTGGTTGGGATTTCGAATACTATGGATGTTTCCTCTTGAGGTTTGAATTTTACTTTTAGACCCTATTAAGGTTTTCAAAAAAGTATTTCGGAATATTTATAGAAATTTTAGTTCCCAGTAACATGAATGTATTGGTTCATGGGTAGAATTGTACATGAAAATTTGGTTTAGTTTCAAAAATGCTAACATGCATGATAAAATATATCAGCATTCAGCTATGAAAATAGTATGCCTATTTGCACGTGTTCAAAAGTTTAATGGTTAATATGTTTAAACACTTAGGAATTTAAAGTTGCATCACATAGTCATATCAGGGTTTGGTATAGTTGGATTAAATATTTATTCTCAGTATTCATATATTTATCATTGTTATTATATTATGTGTTTATCTTGAAATATTCTAAAGACTTGAACATATTGAGATTATAATGTTTTTGAAACCTATATTTTGGTTTCTTAATGACAATTTCTATCTATTCAAGAGGATATTAAAAAAAAATTATATAGAAGAACTTTGAATGGATGTAGTTGGCCATTTTGCAAGTAGTATGTTAGAAAATTAATAATAGATATGTATGGATAAATCTTAAAATTTTGAGCTTACTTGCCAGTTTTTAGTCGCAAGTGTGATTTTATAGATTCGGTTAAGATGAGGTTTTTATTGAAATTTTATCTCAATATTTAAGTCTTAGGTTTTATTTTTAAAATGGACATAGAAGTTATATTTCCTTGATAATTCTCATTTGAAATGGCTTAGTTTTAGATAATTTTAAAAGTTATTATGCTAGTTAGAATCATATTGGTTTAAAAACACAGTCATTTGTCGATGCAATAGTGAGATATTTTTATAGATTCTTAATTTGAATTTAGAATTTAATTAAAGTGTTATAAAACAAAATTATGAAATTAGATATTTGCTGAGGATTCAATTGAAAATTTGACATAGATAATTTTTTAGTTTATGATACGGTTCAGTTTCAGTTGTTGAGAATTAATAGCATTCTATCTTGTTTCTTTGAGTAGTTTATTGACTCTTACTTTAAATTATTATATTCCAAATTGATAGTAATGTTGGGGTGGGACCAACCTAGTTTAGCCAAAATTAATGACAATAAGGGATGGGGATAGAGTTCTGATAGTGATGTTAATCAGCCTGATCCCAACATAAATTTCCCTAGAGGTGGTTTCTGTGGAAAACATTTTGGTCCTAGATTCATAGAGGAATAAGAATGTCAATACATTTTGACACCTTGGATCATGAATTTTGGTATATCTTAAGTAATTTACCTTATAACCCAACAAATAGAGGTTATATGGGTAATATAGGTTTCTTTGGCCATAGGTTTGGATCCTGAACCCCTTCTCAAAGCAATTCATCTCATCATTTGGACAATAATCATCAACACTTACCACTTCAGCTTCCTAATGTTGAAATAACTAAGCCAATTATTGATCTTCTTCCTAAAAATCAAACCATACAATTAGAAATCAAGGTAATTCATGCTAAAATTTTTAGGATCATGGTCATCCCTTTTGATGCACCTTCTCTTTCCTATAGAGAGCATGTTATGAATAGTAAAGGGTTAGGTTTGACTGTTTCCCATAGTGAACCTATCTTGGGATCTAAAAAATTCAATTTTGGAATTCAAGGCTATGCTGGTAGAAGAAAGACAATAGACATGCCATCTTTCACTATAGAAAAGAGAGATAAAATGTAGTTAGAACCTGATACACCCATAGAGGTCTGGATGTTAAAAAGTATCAAGCTAGAGATTGATGATAGTATGACTGATTTCAAAAACAAGATTGGTATAGTTTCCTATAACTAAAATGGAGTATAATGTTTATCCTAATTCTCAAGATAGACCATTAATTAAATTATTTTTTAATTTAGATTATTATTGGTCATCCAGGGGATAAATATTTGTTTTATGTTGAACTTATTCATAATAGAACTTAATATTTTTAATTGATACCTTCTTTTTCATATTTTTGATATATTTTGGTAATTTTAGAAAATACAACAATTTTGAATTTTGGTATAAATATATATATGCTTAAGTTATTTAACATGCATTATGGATTAATATAAATAGAATTTATTGATCTTTGACTTATTTATTTTATGATTAAAATATGTTTTCTATTAAATTATTAATTGATGAGGGTCCCCACCCATTAAGATTAGTACCACCAGTCTATATTTATTAAACTTGATCAATTAAGACTTTTAAGTCTTAATTAAACCTATCCTTCACCAATAATTTTTATAATTAATTAACTTTTTAAAATTGAATTAGTTTACATAAACTAATAACTAACTAAAGTTAGTTATAAATTAATTTACAACTAAGTTTGAAGGTATTAAAAGAGATCAAAGACTCATTTCAAGATAGAAGAACAACTGGCATTGAGGACTTAGACATTTTCTAAAGTCAATCATTCATCCTTCTTCTTTCTACGTAACTTCTCTAAGATGGTACAACTCTTACAAATAGACACAATGGTACTTTATCTAATGATTAAGTAATTGCTTTTGAAACACAAGTATATCCATCTTTAGTTATCATTTAATATTAATTATGTAAAGTTTGCTAAACTTAACATCTTTAGATGACTGCTATTTTCAGTCCTATGCATAGATTCTAAGTATTCAACATGAATAATGATGAAAAATTCAATATTTTATGGCACTTCATTGATCTATTTTGATTGTAAAGTTGTCACTCAAGTTATTGTAAAATAAGAAAGTTGGTTTTCTCAATACAGTTATCTTTTTATACTAAGATGATTCTATTTTGAGACTCACATGCTTTATTGGAATGTTTTTTGACTCAAATTTTAACTTAATTTTTATGTTAGTTTCTTTTAAATATAGTTTTTACTTATATCTCTTAGTTATTTTTTTAGATTGTTTCAAGTTTTTTTTTCTATATTTAGAGTTTAATTAGTTCCTTAGTTGATTTTTTGTGCATCTTTAGATTAGATAGCATTAGATATTTCTTCTGATTTGAATTTTATTTTGGTTTTATTTAAATGTTATGTTCTTTTAAGTGTTTACTTTTAATCTTAATTAATCACTAAATCTATTTAAGTTTTATGATTATTGTTATTTTTCTATTTAGTTTAGATTCACTATTTTTAGTTAATAATTGTTCTATAATTTATTAGATTGATTTTTATTTAGACTAGGTTTTAGATTATTGTCATTCTTAGGCTTTTATCTTATTCTTAGTTTATATTTAGTTTAGATTAGGTTGGTTTTAGTTGTTGAAGTTGTTGTTGTTTGTAGTGTTTCTCTTTTGATTGTTTACATGTTTGAATACTTTATCTTTTTATCAAATATTTTCTTTATATTTCTAGTTGTTTCTTGGAGTAAAATTGTAGAATATTACAATAAATAAGATATGCTTGGAATAAATATATAGTTATTGAATCAAATTTATATTCTTTAAGAGATTATCTAACTCATAGGTTTTCTCTATCAGATTGAATAGATTATAGATTCTCATCTTAAATGATTCATGATTGTTAAGTGGATTTTTTATTGTTATAATAAAATACATTATATTTGATAAATTATTAATTATTTCCTAGAATTAAAAAAAATCCTCACATCTTTAGAATTATAGATGAACCTTTAGAACCCCATGATCCATCATCAACAAGGCTATGTTATATACATGGTCTTACACTATAACTCATAGACTAAACACCAATGAGGTGGAAATAATGTAAAATTTATGTTAAATGGTGATGTTTGGAATGGTACTATGAAAATTTGGTAATTTGTGAGAAAGGCCTAGTCCTATCCAAGGTCTTACACTACAATTCATAAATGGGATCCATAGGGGTAGTGATCATTGGATAATACAATATTTCTCAAGAAGAAATATTATGATTGTAGGGAATGAAAGAGGTAATGAAAAAATCACAATGTAGTCATCTTATGAGAATACCTTAGGAAACATGAGGCACACTAAGGATCATCGATATACAAAGGATACATGTTCATTATAGGAATAAAGTTGTATAGGTAAATAAGTGAGGTACTAAGATCAACGCATGTTGGTTATTTTTAATAAGAAATTAAAATGGACATACCTTCCCACAATGTGTTCCCTATTTTTTAGGATATATTATAGAGCTATTGGTCTATTGTGAAGAGAGTACTTGTGTGATAAAGAAGGTATCACTAAAAGATTTTTTTTAATTTTCTTTTTCCAATCTACTAGACTACCACATTATAATGGATCTTGATTCTATCATGAGGCCAAATGTGGATTTTGAGCTTCAACTAGAGAAAGTAGATATACTTAGAATCATGTCTTTTAGTGTGATTTGACTTTGGAAAAATTTGAATGTTTCATTTTAGATCATTGCCTTTCATTAAATGATTTGGATTTTTTATAAGATTCATCCTCCATATAGACTCAAAATGACCAATCATGAGAGATAAATGGTACACACAAATGATATTTAAAATTTGGCTAAAGGAAGCTAAGTATCCAAAGACATGATTGACTAAAACACTTAGGCTTACCTATGATCTGATAGGTTATCTCAAGTTTCAACCATGTGTATACTTAGTGTACGAAGAAAAATAAGGGTATAAAGGAAGATCCAAGTTGGACCGATAAATGAGATTATAATGAGATGATTTGTTTGCTTACTAATCACATGGTAAAGAAGGAATGACTAAGGGGAGCAAGGTTTATATAACCAAGTTACAATAACAATTATCTATGTTTATAGAGATAATGTAACAAACAACAAGAGAAAAAATAAGATAGCCATATTAAATGAGCTCATAAAAAAAAATTAATATTGAAAAAGAGTCCTTAATAGAATATAAGGAAGAAATTACACCTAAGAAACAAGTAGAGTCAAAACATAAGTAGTCATATAACGTAAATATTTGACACAATGTCAAATGATATAAGATAGATAAATATAAATTTGGAGCACACATCCAATCCAAATGAGGAAACACATGAAATAAAACCATGTTGTATAAATAGTGGTATATTTTTCCACAAACATTACCCATAACATCTGATAAGTCTCTATGAATTTGAACTCAGACTACAACCAAAGTCTCATTGATATTTAGGGAAAGTTGAGAAAATACTTCACATCAAATCTCCTTGATAAAAAATATAGGAATGCCTGAAGGATCATGTTGATGAGGACAATCATGTAGGGGATGCTTAGGAGAAGGAATGAGCATGCAATAAATGGGCTATGAAGGGTTCACTGGTGGAGAATGGGCCCTAGGTGAAGGAGGATCCATAGGTGAGGGAATCATGGGTGGGGAAACTATAGATGTAGAAGGGACCACAGGTGGAGGAGCCATGGGGGAAGAAGGGAGAGCCTTATTGAGAGGGACACCTATGATAGGGAGGGTAGTAGGCATAGGAATGTTCATTAGGTGATCTATGAGATGTTGTTAAAGGATATAATAATGATTAGTGTGATGGATTCCATATTAATACAATAGACAATATACCTCTCCATATCTAGGAATATATTCAGGTAATAATTCCAATGGAGGTATAGCCTTATTTTTAGGTCGATGAATAGTTGTATGTAGAGTGTCAATATATTGTCATAGTTTATGATAATGCATGGAGGAATTATTACCTATGCTATGTAAGAAACATATATTCTTGTTAGTAGACTTTATGGATGTACAAATAGAGGGAGTGGAAATGAAAGCCAAGGAAAGCTAGTGTAATGAATAGTCTCTAATCCAATGACCAAAAACTTTATGAATATCACAATATGGATAATCAACCCATTTAGTGGGAAAAGGATAAAGTTGTGGTAAGTGGAGAAAACCACAACCAAGGGAAGGTGGGGATGGTGGAGAGAATAGATGAGGCTCGATGGAAGAAGTAATAATGTTGAAATTAGGTAGAGACTTGACTAGAGAGGTTGGGAATAGGATCTAAACTAGGCTTAGCTGAGGGAGGTTTGGGATACATGAAGGATGAATAATGATCGTAAGCATCTTAAGGATAAGTCCAATAGAGGGATAATGGTATTTATAAAATTCATAGTGACCATTCATATCATGATATATAAGCATACTCCTATGAGGATCTTCAAAAACTATAAGTGTGAACACCATCTCTACCCTATGAACAAGAGAAAATTTGCTAAAATTGGGGATTATATAGGATAGAATATGATAACATTGATGGAAATATTGAAGTAAATAAGAATGATAAATAATGATTTAATCATCTTGAGCCTAAACAAGACCTCCTAAAAATTAGTCATCTAAGGTATAACCATCTTCATAGTCAGGTGTATGAAGGTTAATGACATAGCTAAGGATAGCCTTGTCATTCAATGTGTTGTCATGGATGGAGTGTCATGTTTTGGTTAAGACAACATGAGTATCATCACTAGGTGGTTGATGTGAATGCAAATTTTGAGATGGTGGAAGCTGAAAAAGGAGATGAGGAGAGAGATTTAAAGTTTTGATCTTGAGATTGATCTCATCAGGCTCATCGTCATTTGAATCTAAAAGGTTAGGTGGTATATTCTTAATGAGTTTGGGTTAACCATTGTAGCCTCATATGGAGTTAAAAGGAAAGTTACACCATTAAAATTCACAAAATGGAATTCTTGACAAAGATTTAAGGGTTGGAATCTTGAATACACCATGGTCTTGGAATTGTTCAAAATTCCAATGGTTAGTGTCACCTTAAATATGATAGATGACACCATTATAAGCAAATTTAACACATTGGTAGGCAAAAGAGGCAATTGTTCTCATGTTATGATTTTATGGCCTATCAATAAAAATGTTATAGGATAGATAAAAGTTTAATATCATTAAGTTCACTTGAATAGTGATAGGTGGAATGGTGATGGGGAGCCACACACAACCTAAGTGAGGCATTTGCCTTCAGTCATAGAATTGACATGTATTACTTGTGGAAAATAGATTAAATTCGAAATATCTAAGGGTTTTAATAAAATCAAGAGAGGGAACATAATTACTTGAACATTCATCAATAAATGTATGCTTGAATTGGATATTACCAATTTAGATACTGATAAAAAGGGGAGGATCATCCATATAGAGAAGAATCTCATCAAGAATCATAGAAGTAAGGGGTAATTTGAGGGAGAGAAAAGTATCCATTGTTTCATTAATGTTTATGGACATCTATTCAAACTAGTATAAAATGCTATATTCTAATCCATATAAGGTGGCTTTGTGTCTTGTTAGGGGAGGATGAGGGATGTTCCTTTTGAATAGGAGTTACATAACATGATTACAATGTTACAGAGAAGTTCAAATAAGCTTACAAAATGGGAATTGAGATGGGATATTAGTAAGATTTGTGATAGGATCTCATTCATCATAAACCATAAGGTGATTGGTGGAAATAGGTGCATAGTGTTGAAGGATGTCCTTGGCAGGAGGATCTAAACTTCATGTGAATTTATGTTAATAAGATGTGTGAGGTTTAATTAAGGGAAAAATTTGTTGATTATCTTGAGAGGATGGGGTACTTGACATAGGTTTGGTTTAAGATAAATATGAAGAAGTGTTATAATAAGTTTGAGTATCATTGGTGATGGGTAAAGAGGTTAGAAGAGTGGTAGAGATGGTATGATAATTTTTATCTAATGGAGGTGTTAGGATTGGTTCATCAAAATATATAATGTCTTCTTACCCCAAATCTGTTAAGTGAGTTGGGTAAGAATATTAGATAACATAAAAACTATGAGATGAATGAGAAGTGTGGATGGGATAAGAGTCAATGAAGGAAACTACCCTTTGCATATTAGTCATATTGACCACATTTTATTTAAGAGTTGGGTCTATAAGAATATCAACGATATTGGTATAATTAATAGGATTAACAATATTGTCTTGGTGATTCGAAAGAGGATCTTTGTAGATGGTCAAATGCATATTAGCTTGGTTTAAAGCTTGATTTTTAGTCTATGTTTCATGGGATTTGAATTCAATATTATAGTCTTATTGACATTTATAAATGATATAGTCATGATCAAAATTGGGACCAAGGAGAAAATTATAGCCAAATTATGTAATTACCTAAAAGTCTCATGAGAATGACCCCAACTAGCATGAAACCAATAAAATTTATTTGGATCGTACCAGGATTTCATGGGTTTAGTGGGATCAAGATCTCTTGGAAGAGTCCTTCCCAGATGCTTTTGTAACTTTGATAAGAATAAATGTTTATGAACATTGTTGTTACTTGTTGAAGAGAGATGAGGGTTGGGGATGTGATTGGGAGGGGAACCTTGTTTCAGAGCTTATTGGGGAATAATAGCTCCAATATTATGGATTGTATCATAATAATAGGTGACTCCATTTTTATTAGCATGATGATTTTTATTTTTTATTAGCATGCGAGTAACCATAGTAGGTTGGGATGGCTCAAATTGACACATGAGGAAATATTGGCACTTGGCGTGGTCAATGGCCTCTTCCAAAGTTTTAGGAGAGAGAGTCTAGACCCAATATTATAACTTAGGATGAATATCATTGGTGAATAGATGCTAAATTTGATCATTTACCATATTGTGATCCCATTTTTTAGACAAGGTCTTCCACCATTTCATGAAATCTTGTGCCGTTTCTATCTCAAGTTGCTTACAATTAATAAAATGGACCAAGGTATTTTTAGGGAGGTCACTAGTTTGAAACTCTTGGACTACAAAATTAAATAAATCTTCCAAAATAGTGATGGAATGAGATTTGAATTAGTTATACCAATATAAATAATCTCCAAAGATATTTTTTGATAATATTTTGATAGTGGCAAAAGTGTTTAACTTGACACAGTCTTTGTATAGATTTTTAAATGTTTTTAAGTGTAGGGGATGATTGGTTGACCCATTATAAATAATGGTAGGGGTGATACCTCCTATATCTATGTTAGAAATTTGAGATGTAAGGGTTTATTTTTTAAGTTTTATTGTTATTTTGTTAACTAGAGGAGTTTGATGGATCAAATTACCTTAGGAATCCTGAAGAGGGGTTGTGGGGGCATTTTGGTTATGCACTCCCCATGGAACCTATTTCATGTGATTTTGTATATGGATAATACAATTTTTCATTTTCATCATTTGGTTGCATTATTAGCTTGGAAATTTTTCATTTGATTAAGGGTGTATAACAAAAGTTGATGAGTTTGAGTGGTGTTATTTTTAATTTGTGAAGCATTAGTATTGGTATTATTGGCTTAGGTACCACTATGAGTGGTGGAATACATATTAATAGTATCTTGAGAGGAATTATTAGTGATAAAATAATAGCATGATTTGATTGTGTGATAGAACACACACTAGTAGAGGGATGAGAAGAAGTATCACTATTGGCATGATTACTATAGGTAAAAAATAATGCATTAGTGGAATAATTGAGAATAAATGGTCTTAGAAGCAGCCCACTAAATGTAGAACCTATCTTGTTAGTAGAGAATTGGAATAGAGGTGGAGGAAGTTAAAGAGGAAGAGGTCATAGTATAAGAAGGGGTCAAAAGAGAAGGAATAGGTTGAGAGGTAAAGAATCTATTATCCCCAAATCCATGTGAGAATATGGGGGAAGGTGAATAGGTCTCCTCAGTTTGACCACTTATCATAAGATGGTAAATAGTAGAATAATCATGTCCTCAATGCTGAGAAAATCCATTAATGAAGAAAAACATTACCAGATTATATTCTAATTTAGGTTGATCTTCTAAGGAGAAAATATAGTTTAAAACTTAAGAGGAATGAGGATGGGTCCCATAGTTTGTAGTATGAGTGGCTACATGCACATTACTTGAATATAAGGTAGGAGCCACAAGATACTTTTGGGAAAACCTATTGGGGTTGGTAAAGCTCATCATATATATTGATTTCAAATCAGTGTTATCTTCTAATATGTAGTTCATGATTATAGAGAAAAATAAAATAAGACTAAAATGGTGTAAAGACAAAAATTTAAAATTTATAGAGTTGAATAGGTTGAATGTGTACTATAATCTAGTGGGCAGAAAAGAGTATAGAGTCATACAAGTTGACTTTATATTATAGATAGAGTATAAAATAAGTTAATAAGGATACAAAGTCATACAAGTTGACTTAGTTATGTAACCTAACTGGTAGAGAAATATATAGAGTCTTACAAGTTGACTATGTATTGTAGACTGGGATGTAAAACAAGTTGAGAAAGATACATAGTCATACAAGTTGACTATGTACTGCTAATAGGGGAAACACAATATGTAAGGGAATGTGCCAAAAAGAATGATTGTGTGCTAAAATAGGGATTTTTTTTAAAATATAAGTGATTTAAGAGTGAAATCAAACAAAAAACAATTGGATCAATGTGAGTGATCCAATTTGGACACCCAACACAAAACCTTGCACCAATGCTAGCTAATTCAATTTTTTATTATAAAACAAACAATGATTAGAGAGAAAGAAATCAACTAAAATTTAAATTATAAATAATTGGTCATCCTAAGTGTTATTATATTATTTATAAAGTATTGATTTAAGTGTGATAGGAAATTTGGCTGAAATGGGGAACTAAAAAGCAATCTATAGATAGTTTCAGGATGTTTATGCTGAAAGGGATGTGTTGGTAATGGTACTAGGTTGGTATTGGGGCCTACCCATTCACTTCATAATCATATATCACTTAGGGTGTTGATTTATTTTTCAATATATACCATTCACCACATAATTATACTCTGCTAGAAAACCAAGTCAGCTCCCCCCTTGGTGATGAAATACGGGTAGGTAGGCTTTGGGAAGACAAGTGTTTTAATGTGTTTTGAATATTGTTTGATTTGATAATTTGTAAAAAATATCAAGATAGTGTAACTAAATGGTAATATGAAAAACCACCTAATGTGAGTTATTCTAAGCATGTAAACAACTATAAAGTAAGTGTGAATTACAAATATTTATCAATTACTTGATTTAGAATAGTATAGAGTTAGTTCAAGAGAAATTATATACAAATATTATAGAACATAGTTGACTGGGTCACTATTATTCTACACAAGCAATGTATTAAATAATATAGTCAAATAGGTTGACTATGTCTCTAAAACATAAGATAAGCTATAGAACTAAGCCAACTAGGTCAACTTAGTTGGTTGTAGGATTGCAGTTTTAAAGGCTACTAACTTGTATAAAATAAAATTGAAGAAAGTACTAAAATGATAGAGAAATGAAAGAGAGGAATCTTGGTGTGTTTGAATATGGTTAGGATTCCAAATGTTATTTTGAAGTGTCTTAAATGTTTCTTTCAAATTATATAAACTAAGTTGATTGGTTCAACCTAGTTTTGCAAAACCATGTGTGTTGAAGAAGAATAAGATGACTAAGTTGACCTATTTGACCTAGTTTGTTAATTTGAATATTAGGAGAGAGAATAAGATGACAAATTTAACCTATTCAACATTATATGCTTATCTAGAATTGAATAAGAGCAATGTATAATTTTTTTTGATCTAGTAACCTATATTTAATGAAGACCTGCATAGATAGAACATAGTCATTTTGATATGACTATGTGTTAAACATATGCATAGAAAGTTATAACTATATCAATTGGTTTGATATAGTACTACAAATATATAAAAATATAATAAGATGATATAAATTAAATCATGAAATAAAACCTATAAATTTTAGATTCATGTTATATTAACCAAAATGTATGTAATGGGAAATGTAGTAGATCTATAAATCAATCCTAGCTTAGAGAAGATAAATCCTACTTATACTTCCAATTGTGGATACATTATATATTTGAGGTTGTGATGAATATGAATCATATATATATATATATATATATATATATATATATATATATATATATATATATATATATATATATATATATATCCAAAGGATATATTACCATAATAAACTCACTATGGAGGGTTCCAAAGCCTCCAATCAATAAAAAATATGAAATGACCCTAACTATGTCCTATGTTTTCATATTCACCAAACTAATAACAAGTAAATTAAAATTCTAATATAGTGCTCACCAAATCTTGTGGAACAAAGTGGGAATAATAAACATGAAAAGTAAACATGCATAAGATACATATACTAAAGTCAATGTGTACAAAATCCTAATGCATGGAAGATAATTACAAATGCATATCTATCTACTCTTACAAAGGAGAAACAAAGTTAGGAATACTTATATTTGAAGATGAACCCACTGAGCCTCAATCTCTCCCTTGGGAAAGGTTATTTGAAAGAAGTTTTTATGGTATGTAGGGATGAAAAGGATAAATCATCTCTATGCTACACAACCTATTGATGCATTGAAAATACTTCTCCATAAGATAAGATATATGTCTCTAAAGGAAGTATGAAACCCTAAGCTTGATCCTCAAGTAGAATGGTGGATAAGTAGATGCAAAACATACCTTAATTCTTATTATTTTCTTTTATAAATGTTGAAGTAGATTTGTTTATATAGGAGGGTTTAACACTAATCTTTTCTAAAATTTTAGGCCGACAAGGTTGACCCAATTGACCTAGTATTATTATTGACAAAAATAAATTAGGTCATGGACTAGGTCAGCCCCTATAATAAGTTTTATCAATAAAAGTATGAGGTCTATGGGGCTGACTATGTAACATAAATGTCAGAAAGTGTTTTAAGTTAGGGAAGGGATAATGAATATGGTAAATCACTAGAGGAGGGTGAAAATTGGAAGAAAAGCTTAGGGGAATGGTTTTAAGCATTGATCATGTAGATAATAAGTGTTAATAAGGGACAATAATCTTATGAATCAGCAATGGTCTACCCACCCCTTTCTTAGTGCACCCCTTAGGATGTGGACTCAAATATATTGAGACTTGATAGGTTCTTGCAAGATAGAGATCATTAGTAATTGATAAAGTTTGAAAATATTATGTGTATACATAATGTAGGTTGCATTGGTGACCCACGCATATACAACCAACCATTTATGTTATTTTTTCTTAAGAGCATGTCTCTTATATGCTAAAAGTGACATTAAAACACCATATCTACTTATAACCAAGGTAAATGAAAACAATTATTGACACTTCTATGGATGATCACCCAATTTCTCTTAAAAGTTAAGATAAACTTGTATGATTTTAGAAACTTGAACTGCATTATGACCATTACACATTAAAACACCAATTTATGTTTATTTTTATTCTAATGTGTTCCCTTATACACCAAATATGAGACAAAACCACCATATCCACTTGTGAGTATGGAAATGCAAATAATTCTGGACACATGTATGTAATATCACCCTAATTTATTTATAATTCGAGCTAAACTAGTATTATTGGGGTAACATATATTGCATTTATGATCCATACACACCAAACCACTGGTTTATATCATTTTAATTGAAATTTGAGGATTTATAAGCCAAAAAAGTACAACACTATATCCACTTATGAAGAGATAAAATGAAGATAATCTAGGGCACATTCATGCTTAGTAAACTCATTTCTCTTTGAATTTCGACTAAATTGGTCTGATTGGGAAAATATATGTACCATTCTTAACTATTGTACACCCACCAACTCCTTTATGCTAATTGTACTTATGATTAGGTCCCTTATAAGTTAAAAGTGGTAAAACAACACCATATCCACTTGTGACTATGTAAATGTGAATAATTTTGGGCACATGTATGTGAAATCACCTTAATTTAATTTGAATTCAAGATGAAGTGGTGTGATTGGGATAACACAGGTCACATTGATGACCTAAATAGACCAAAACACCACTTTATGTCATTTTTACCTACAATTTGAGGTCTTATAAGATAAAAGCAATACAAAAACAACATATTCACTTGTGATGAGGGAAAATATAGATAAATTATAGCACATTCATGTATAATCAACATAATTCACTTGGTATTGAAGCTAAATTGGTGTGATTGTGATAATCTAGGTCCCATTCATAATCAACACACACCCAACCACTCATTTATGTTGATTTTACTTCTTATTATTTCCCTTATAGACCAAAAGTGACACAACAACACCATATATGATTGTGACCATGGAAATATGAATAATTTTGAGCACATGTATGTGGTATCACTCTAATTCACTTTGAATTCAATATAAAATGGTGTGATTAGGGCAACATATGTCACATTTATGACCCTCATACACTAAAATACCACTTTATGATAGTTTAATTGAAATTTTAGGGTTTATAAGCCAAAAACAACACAAAAACCATATCCACTTGCAATGAGGGAAATTGTTTTTGGCACATTCATGTGTGATCAACCTGATTTGCTTTGAATTGAAAAAACGATTTTGTGATTGGGGTAATTTTGGTCCCATTTATAATTTACACACACCCAACCACTACTTTATATTCATTTTACTTATGATTAGGTCCCTTATAATCTAAATTTAAATAAAAACACCATATACATGTCGATAGGGTAAATAAAGATAAATTTTGACACATTTGTGCATGATCATCCTCACTCACCTCTATTATAAGCCAAAGTTGTGTAATTTAGGGAATTTATGAAACATTGGTGGCTTACACACACCAACCATTCATTTAGGATAAGTTTAATTTTGATTAGGTCCTTTACAGGCCAAAAAAGACATAAAAATACCATATCCACTTGGGAAAAAGGAAAATAGGTATAATTTGGGACATATTTTTTCATGATCACACTAATTCCATTTGAATTTAGGTAAAACTAGTGTGAGTGGGGTAACATAGGTTTTGGGTTTGTGTGGGTAAGTAACCAATGTGACCTACATTACCCCAATCACAACACTTTGGTCTAAATTGAGAGTGAATTTATGTGATTGTGCACAAATGTGCCCCAAGTGTTTAACCCCAAAATTTAGAATGGTGGTGAAATAGGGTTAAGAAATATATAAATATTTCAATCATAGTGGTGATAAATTAATCTCTAGTATGTCAACTAATTGAAAACTTAGATAAATGAATATTCTAAATTATAATACTAGGTTATGATAAATGTAGAAAGTACTTCATTTTAAAAATGATCAATTTATTGTAATACCAAATATAAATTATAATTAGTAGGTTTACTATGTGTAGGTGGATCTAGACTATAAATAAGTGTAAATTATGCATGATCAATATTTTTGATCAATCATCAAATTCTATAAATTGTACTTCATTATCCACAAACACTACTATTAGATCTAGAAACTACTATCAGCATATGTGTTAGACTATGATGCATGTGTTTATTTATGACTAGATTTATGTGAAACCAATTTCATTATTTTGGGTGTTTTTCACCTTTACACTAATGTATTTAGATATGGGATACAAACTATCATAATTCAGTAATTGATCAAACCTTAACTCTTCACCATTCTTCACCCTTGGAATGAATTTACTAAAAATGGGTAAGAGGTCTAATGGGTTGAGCTTATCCAAAAAACCCATCTATAAGA